>PVLC010039034.1:0-14463 GCA_004027655.1 Graphiurus murinus
GGGAAGAGGCGGCGGCGCCCCTCCTCGTGGGTCTCAGTGAGCTGGGACTCGGGCTTCCCCTGGGTGAGGCGGGGGCCCTGGAGCGCCGGGCACAGGAGGGCAGGATCTTAGGGACAAGGGCAGGAGCACCATGACTGGGTGGTCACGTGGGTGACGGGGAAATGGGCGGACTTGGGGAACTTTGTCAGGACAGAGTTAATGAATTGGTTGAGGGCCAGATACTGGGGTGAAGACCGGGGCTGCCCGCTTGCTGTGTGTCTCTGGGCCTGGCTCCTGCCCGTCCTTGTTCCTGACAACGCTCATAGACAATGGGGCAACAGCTAAGTTAATTGTGTGTGTGTGTGTGTGTGTGTGTGCGTGTGTGTGCCTGTGTGCGTGTGTGTTGCTGGAGGTTGAACCCAGGGGCATTCTACCTCTGAGCTGCACCCCCAGCCCTATTTTATTTTTATTTTTATTTATTTTTGCAGAACTGGGGATTGAACCCAGAGGCATTCTGCCTCTAAGTTACACCTCCAGCCCTGCTTTTTATTTTGAAACCAGGTCTAAGTTGCGGAGGGCCTCACTAAGTAGCTGAGGCTGGCCTCGAACCCGTGATCCTCCGTCTCAGCCTCCCAAGTACTGGGATTACAATTGTGCGCCACCACGCCCGGCTTCCTTCTCTTTCTGGTGGCCCTACCCGGGCCATGGCGGTTGTACGGGCCGGCATTCCTGGTACTCCATCAACTGGCGGCTTATTTTTAGTTTTCTCTGGGAGCCATTAACTGCCCTTGCAGGAGAGGCTGGCGGGAGGCGGGCCGGGTTTAATCAGCACTTGGTCCTCCATTAGTGCCTCATTACATATTTATGGGCCAAGATGACTCGGAGCTCCAAACTGTCCCCAGAGTCCCGGTGGAGAATGGCCCTGGGCGTGGCAGGGAGGACCAGCGAGGTTGGGGACAGGATGTCCTCTGTGCTGAGTTGTTGGCAGCACACAGTGACCGGGCAGGTGGGGACACCTGGCCACCACCCTGAACGCTTGAGCTCTAGACCAGGGCCCAGAGGCCGTGCCACCCAGTGGCTTAGGCACCAGCTTGGTGACTTGGCCACTTCCTGGCCAGTCTGTAACGGCCTCGCTGGGCGGGTGACATCCAAGCTGAGACCCAAGGGAGCGAGTCCTGAGGACTCTAGAATAAGGGCCGTCAGGCAGGGGAGAGAGGTGCAAAGGTCCTGGGGTAGCATGCAGGGGATACACCAGACACAGCCCTGCAGGCGGGGCGCCGCGGCCCACACCCCGAGTGACACAGGTTGCCTTTGAGGGCTCTGAGCAGAGGCCTGTTTTCTGCGTTCAGGCAGCTGTTTGGCTCCAGTGCTGACAGTGGGGGAAGTGGAGGCAGGGAGGCCGGGGAGGAGGCTGTGAGGTGTCCGGGCCAGGGTGTGAGGTGCTGTACCCCGGTGGGGCTGAGGGCAGGGGAGGAATGGCTGGATTCTGGACATGTTTTGTGCTAGAGCTGACGGGGGAACCTGGGGAGAGAGTATCTGGACGGCTCCCAGTTTTGCCCCGAATGATGATGAGGAGGAGGAAGGTGCCGTTAGCAGACGGGGAAGAGGGCGGAAGGAGCGGGTGTGGGGAGAGACCCCGGGGCTTGGCTGCAGGCAGTTTTTTTTGTTTTTGTTTTTGTTTTTTGGTACTCGAACTTGAAACAAGGGCATTCAACCTGTGAGCTACACCCCCAGCCCTATTTATTTATTTATTTATTTATTTATTGTACTGGGGATTGAACAGGGGCATTCTACCTTTAAGCTACACCTCCAACTCTTATTTTTTTATTTTTATTTTTGGGTACTGAGGATTGAACTCAGGGGCATTCTACCTCCAAGCTACACCCTCAGCCTGATTTTTTTTTTTTTTTTTTTTTTTTTTTGTGGTACTAGAGATTGAACTCAGGGGCATTCTACCTCCGAGCTACACCCCCATCCCTATTTTTTATTCTTTATTTTGAGACGGGGTCTCACTAAGTTGTGGAGGGCCTCACTAGGTAGCTGAGGCTGGCTGCGAACCCGGATCCTCCTCCGATCTCAGCCTCCCGAATGCTGGGATTACAAGCGTGCGTCACCACTCCCGGCTTGATTTTTTTTTTTTTTGAAACATCTCACTAAGTTGCAGAGGGCCTCATGCTGAGGCTGGCCACGAACCTTCAATCCTCTTGTCTCAGCCTCCCAAATGCTGGGATTCCAAACGTGCTCCACCACACCTGGCTTGAACTTTTTTTTTTTTTTTTTTTTTTTTTTCGGTACTGGGGATTGAACCCAGGGGCATTCTATCTCCGAGCTATACCTCCAGCCCCATTTTTTTTTTATTCTTTATTTTGAAACCGAGTCTCACTAAGTTGCGGAGTGCCTCACTAGGTAGCTGAGGCTCGCCGCGAACCGGGATCCTCCGGTCTCAGCCTCCCGAATGCTGGGATTACAAGCGTGCGGCACCACGCCCGGCCATTTTTTTTTTTTAATTCACAAAAATAGAAGAAATCCAGCCTGAGGCCCCGAGCTTCAGCTCTCCTGCCTGCAGGCTCTATCTCCTGAGGGCTTCTGGGACTTCCAGGGCTGCCAGCACCCATCCCAGTGGAGGAGGACTGGCTTCCCGTGAGATTAGCACAGATCGCTCACACCCGGCCTGGGTCACGGGTCCCCTGGGGTGGGGCGAGCAGTGGCTCTGTCCCGGTCACATTTGAAGTCTGGAAGGGAGGGGTCAGCCCCGGACCATCCGTCCGGACACCCAGTGGAGGGGTTCTCTGCAGGGAAGTGGGTGCTGCTACCCAGAGACCAGAGAGTGGATGCAGGGTGGAGGACACTGAGGCTGAGGGGCAGCAGGGGCTGGCTTTGCTGGGTCGTGGGCTTTGGCCACAGCAGAGGAAATGAGGTTAGATGGGAAATGTCTTCCTGAGAAAACTGAGGCATGCTCCCCGCACCCCTGCAGGAGAAAGCTCAACTTCAGGGTATGGAATTCAGGATCCCTGCCGGGCGTGGTGGCATACTCCTATAATCCCAGTACTTAGGAGGCTGAGACGTGAGGATTGCAGGTTTGAAGCCAGCCTCAGCAACTTAGTGAGGCCATCAGCAACTTAGGGAAACCCTATCCCAAATAAAATAATAATAATAATAATAATAATAATAATAATAATAATAATAATAATAGGGCTGGGTGTGTAGCTTGGAGGTAGAATGCTCCTAGATTCAATTGCCAGCACCACAAAAAAGAAAAGGAAAGAATGAAGGAAGGAAAGATCAGGAAGGATCCCTTTTGATTGGGTGACTGCATGCATGCACTCACACGTGCGCACACACACACACATGCACACACACACACGCACATGCATGCGCACACACACACACCTGTGCACTGCGGCCATCATAGTCACCTCCCCGCCCGGCCACAGCTTTTTCCTCCAAGCAGAGATGACGAGCGCCAGTGGTCCCCCTCCCTGGGCTGATGAATGAGTGGTGACCGCCGGATCCTCCGGGCGACATGAAAGGGTTTGGCGCTGGGCTAAGCCACTGCTGAATTATTCATCGTCCTCGTCCCCTGCCATCGAGTGATGGACAGCAAGCGACCTTGCTGTCTCAGCCAGACCGGAGGTGCTGGAAGGCGTCTCAGAAAGGGCCTGAAGTCCCCACTTGTCCTTAAGCCCAGGGGAGGGGCCGGCGGAGAGGAGGACCCCCTGGGAGCACCTCCTCTGTGCCCGGTGTGTGCAGGGCCACTCCTGTGACCACCCCAGGAGAAGGCGCTATTATTATCCTGTTGTCCCAAGGATGCTTCTGAGACCCAGAGGGGGACTGATCTGCTGAGTCACAGAAGTGGGGACCTGGGGTCTGAACCTGACTCTGGTCTCTGCCCAGGGATCTTCTGGCCGCCTCTAGGCTGCCTTGGGGCCCCCAGGCCGCCAGGGACACAGACATGGTTTTTTTTTTTGTTTGTTTGTTTTTTTTTTTTTGTGGTACTGGGGATTGAACTCAGGGGCATTCTACCTCTGAGCTACACCCCCAGCCCTATTTTTTTTATTCTTTATTCTGAAACAGGGTCTCACTAAGTTGTGGAGGGCCTCACTAAGTAGCTGAGGCTGGCTGTGAACCTGGATCCTCCGATCTCAGCCTCCCAAGTACTGGGATTACAAGTGTGTGCCACCACGCCCGGCTCAGACATGTGTTTGATAAGTATCAGTCAACCCCCACTGTGTGCTGAACAGTGGGTAGAAATCAGGGAGTGTTTTCTTTGCCTTTTTCTTATTTAATTTTTTGCAGTACTGAAAATTGAACCCAGGGGCATTCTACCTCTAAGCTATACCCCCTAGACCCCCTTTTTTTTCTTTATTTTGAAACAGGGTCTCACTAAGTTGTAGAGGGCCTCACTAAGTAGCTGAGGCTGGCCACAAACCTGCCATCCTCCTTTCTCAGCCTCCCTGAAATACACCCTGCGTCTTCCTTGGGAATAACAGTCATGTGGTGAGAGACGTAGAGAGGGGAATGGTAAAAACGTGGGGGCAGTACCATAGTTCTCCTCAGAGCGGACGGCAGTCCTCGGTGACGCACCTGCCCATGTCACTGACGCCTGCTTTGCTGATGAGCTGTGCAGAGTACCCCTGGGACCTCAGTGATCTTGTTCAAGGTCAGGGACGTGGGATGTCGGGAGTGGCCTTTGGTTAGGCCAGAGCCCCAAGCAGATTCCAGCCACGGCCCAGGCTAAAGGTGGATACTGGTCACACCCAGACGCTGGGCAGGGGTGGGGACCCGGCCTGCTGAGCCGTGCCTGCGTCCACTCCAGGGCCCTGCTGTGCGGGGGGTGTAACGGGGCTCCGTCTCGTTCCAGGGGAACATGGGCCCAGCTGCCTTCTGGCTCCTGCTCTTCCTTCTCAAGAACCCCGGGGCCCTGGCTGCCGTCCGCGGGGAGCTGGAGCGTGTCCTCGGCAGAGAGGGGCAGCCTGTGTCCCAGATGACCAGCCTCCCCCAGAAGGTCTTGGACAGCATGCCGGTGCTCGGTGAGCTGCCCAAACCCTTCAAGATAGCCCCAAGACGGGGTCCTCATGGCCCCCCAAAGCCCTCTCCAGTGTGGGCTGGGGGCACAGCAGTCGAGGGACTCGAAGGGACCTCGGAGGTCATGTCTCATGGCCTGGTCTCTCTGTAAATCGAGAGCGGGGGTGGCGGGGGGGGGCAGACAAACTGGCGGCCGGCCGACCCCCCCTTGCACCTGCCCCCCCCAGACAGCGTGCTGAGCGAGAGTCTCAGGCTCACCGCAGCGCCCTTCATCACCCGAGAGGTCGTGGTGGACCTGGCCCTGCCCTTGGCAGACGGACGGGAATTCTCTCTGCGACGTGGTGACCGCCTCCTCCTCTTCCCCTTCCTGAGTCCCCAGAAGGACCCTGAAATCTACACAGACCCCGAGGTAAACATCAGCGGTGATGGTCATGTGGGGGGCTTGGGGGTCAGCTAGGTGTGAGTGACAGCCTGGCGGTGCTCTGGACTTGCTGTGTGAGCTTGCTTAAGATGGCTGCACCTCTCTGTGTCTGTTTCCTTACCTGGGAAAAGGTCTTCGTCAGAGCACCTGCCCGGTGGGGTCGTCCGGAAGATTAAGTGAGGTCCTATAAGAAAAGGTCCTCATGAGCCAGGCGTGGTGGCGCACGCTTGTAATCCCAGTACCTGGGAGGCTGAGACAGGAGGATGGCAGGTTCAGAGCCAGCCTCAGCAGTTTAGTGAGGCCCTCCGCAACTTAGTGAGACCCTGTTTCAAAATAAAAAAGAATAAAATCGGGCTGGGAGTGTAGCTTGGAGGTAGAATGCCCCTGAGTTCCATCCCTAGTATCAGAAAGAAAGAAAGAAAGAAAGAAAAAAAAAGAGTTTACCTTTTCTTTTTCCTCTTTGTTTTTGGAGTGTGTCTTTTAAATTTTTTTATGCCTTTCTGAACATACATGCCACGCACTTGTACTCACGAATAGACGGGGTTTGTGCGTGCACACACACACACACACACACACACACAGAGTTTGCACATACACACATAGGACGCTGTTCTGAAACTTCCCTTTTCACCCGACAGCCATGGGTAGAAATTCTTTTGGTGTCAGACACACGCCTTCCACCATTCCTTGTTAGCCCATCCGCTAGCAACTGACCTTTACGTCGCGTTTCCCGGCTCCTAAGCCAGACGGCAAGGAACATCTTCACAGTTTTCTTGGTGCCGGCTTGTTTGGGGGCGGAGTCAGAAATGGACCTTCTTTCTATTACAGGTGTTTAAATACAACCGGTTCCTGAACCCGGATGGATCAGAGAAGAAAGACTTTTACAAAGATGGAAAACGGCTGAAGAATTACAACATGCCCTGGGGAGCCGGGCACAATCTGTGCCTGGGGAGGAGCTACGCCGTGGACAGCATCAAACAGTGCGTGGGCGAGGTCGGGGGCGTGGTCAGGGCCTGGGCGGGGCGTGGTCAGGGCCTGGGCGGGGCCTGGGCGGGGCGTGGTCAGCGCCTGGGCGGAGCCCTCCGGTTATTAAGGTTGGCATCTGCCCTTCTCTCCTGAGATTCACAGGCTCAACCAGACAAATGGTTTAGGGCAGAGACTCCAAACTGAAAGAGAGCCGCCTCCTGCCCACAAATCTATTTATTTGTGTTTTTTAAAAATGTTTATTTAAGCCGGGTGTGGCGGTGCACTCCTGTAATCCCGGTACTTGGGTAAACTGAGACAGGAGGCTTGAAGATTTGAGGCCAGCCTTAGCAACTTGATGAGACCCTCTGCAACACATTGAGCCCTCTGTTTCAAAACAAAATCGGGCTGGGGGTGTAGAATGCCCCTGAGTCCAATTCCCAGTACCACAAAAAAAAAAAAAGGAAAAGAAAAAAATGTATATTAACTTTTAAAAATCAGAAGGACTCACATAAAAAACCAGATTTCTGATTTTGTTTTTCACCTAATCAGATCTGACAGTAGGCTCTTTTCTTCAAGAGTGGTGTTGGAATATCAGATCCTGGACGTCCCTCCCAGCTGACCGTGGCTGTCCATCTGCAGCTGCTGTAGCATGTTCAGAATTTGGCTGGACCTCAGCATTCCTGCCTGGCTACTTTAATGCCCGTGGAGGCTGAGAGCCTCGTAAAGTCTCTTGCTTGGACCCCGAGAGCCTTGGCCCCCCAGGATTGCACACCAGTTGGACCAGGGGTTATAATGTCTGCCCTATTTTTCTGTCCAGTCCCTGTGTAATCATAAAGTGGGTGACTTTGGAGCCTCTTATTTCCTCAACTATAAGATGGAGGTGCTGTTATAACTATATTCCAGGGGCGTCAGGATGAATGGCTGGCTCTTTCTGAGCACTTAAGCCACTTTCTGGCTCATCTCTGGCTTTGCTAAATATTATTCTCGTAATTATCAGTATTATTAATGTGCAGGCATTATGCTAAGGGAATGGACACATCACATTAACCTTTGGGCTTACGTTTTCTCAACAGTAAAATGGAAATCAAGAGCTGGGCATGGTGGCGCATGCTTGTAATCCCAGTACTTGGGAGGCTGAGACAGGAGGATCCCAGGTTCATGACCAACCTTAGCTACTTAGTGAATCCCTCCTCAATTTAGTGAGACCCTGTTTCCAAATAAAGGATAAAAAATAGGGTTGGGGGTGTAGCTCGGAGGTAGAATGCCCCTGGGTTCAATCCCCAGTACTGGGGGAAAAAAAATGGAAATCAAAATACAGTTTGGAGCCGGGTGTCACCGCACTTGCCTGTCATCCCAGTTCTTAGCAGGCTGAGACAGGAGGATCGCCGGGTTGAGGCTAGTGCATGGTGACTTAGTAAGACCCTGTTGCAAAATAAAAAATAAAATAGGGCTGGGGGTGTAGCTCAGGGGTAGAGTGGCCCTGGGTTCAATCCCTATTACCGCTCACACACAAACACAGTCAGTTCTGCTTTCCTAAAAATCACCTGGCCAAGCCGCTTGTAATCCCAGCATTCGGGAGGCTGAGACAGGAGGATCCGGGTTCGCGGCCAGCCTCAGCTACCTAGTGAGGCACTCCGCAACTTAGTGAGACTCGGTTTCAAAATAAAGAATAAAAAATAGGGCTGGGGGTGTAGCTCGGAGGTAGAATGCCCCTGAGTTCAATCCCCAGTACCACAAAAAAAAAAAAAAAAAAAAAAAATCACCTGGCCACAGGAAATCATGCAGTGAAATCCACAGGGGTTATGGGATAACGGGGACTGGGTCCAGCATTCAGCCCACCTGTTGGTGATACACAAGAAAATATAGGAACCCAATAAAAAAGCGGCAGCACGTTTCCACACATGTTAAATGGTTAGGAGGTCCATGTGCTGGGAAGATGTGGCTGTCGGCTGATATTTAGGTTTGTGTTCCTGCATGCACACGTGCGCGTGTGTGTGTGTGTGTGTCCACACTTTGCGGCTCTCTGCACAGCCAGGCTCAGCTGGGTGCGGGTTTTGCATTCACCCTGTGTTTCTCGAAAGTGAAAATGCATACTGGCAAAGGTGAAAATTGCATTATTCTCAAATTGTGCCTTTAGGGTCTTTTTTTTAATTTTTTTTTTTTTTTTTCTTTTTGCGGTACTGGGAATTGAACTCAGGGGCATTCTACCTCTGAGCTACACCCTCAACCCTATTTTTTATTCTTTTATTTTCAAACAGGGTCTCACTAAGTTGGAGAGGGCCTCACTAAGTAGCTGAGGCTGGCTGCAAACCTGCCATCCTCCTGTCTCAGCTTCCCAAGTGCTGGGATTACAAGTGTGCGCCACCACGCCCGGAGCCTTTAGGGTCTTGATGGAACAAATTTGTCCCACACAAGTGCTGTGGCAGGGCTGGTTGTGGTCCCCTCCCTCTCATCAGGGTTTTTGACAGGCAAAAAGACATAAAGGCTGCTCAGTGCTTCCTAGCACAATGTCCGGCTCATTGTGTTTCAGAAAGTGAGCTAATCTGTTTTTTTTTTTTTTTGCGGTACTGGGGATTGAACTCAGGGGCATTCTACCTCCGAGCTATACCCCCAGCCCTATTTTTTATTCTTTATTTTTGAAACCGAGTCTCACTAAGTTGCGGAGGGCCTCACTAGGTAGCTGAGGCTGGCCGCGAACCCGGATCCTCCGGTCTCAGCCTCCCGAATGCTGGGATTACAAGCGTGCGCCACCACGCCCGGCTATCTGTTGTTATTTTTATCTCATGACCACTCTCAGAGGTAGGGACCAGTCAGAAACTGAGTCAGATCCCAGTACTTGGGAAGCTGAGGCAGGAGGATCACAGGTTTGTGGGCAGCCTCAGCTACCTAGTGAGGCCCTCTGCAACTTAGTGAGACTCTGTTTCAAAATAAAGAATAAAAAATAGGCCTGAGGGTGTAGCTCAGAGGTTGAATGCCCCTGGTTCAGTCTCCAGGACTACAAAAAGAAAAGAAAAAGAGAGAAACTGAGTTGGAACAGGTCAGACCTTTGGCCACAGTCACGCACCCCAGGAGTGGAGGTGCTGGGTTCAAAGCCACGGGCGGGCCGCAGACTTCCATCCCAGTACACTTGGCCTCTAGTAACCTACAGCCTGTGGCTGTGAGGAACCATCCTGCCTTTCCCCCTTTGACCAGAAGGGGGAACTAAGACCCCAAAACCTGGCAAAGCCACATGCCCTTCAGCTGCACAGCCCCATCTCCTGTGGCAAGCCTTAGCTTCCCTCTGACCTTGCACTCCTGCTTCCGTCCTCTTGCAGCAGAGAGTCCTTGCCGGGTGCTCAGTTCTGCCTTAGGTCCCTGGGTTGGGGTGGGGACAGTGGTGGGACACTCGTGACCCTAGGAGTCACACAGGCAGTGGAAAGTATTGAGTCAGGTAGGCGGGGGCCTGTCACTACATTGTTGAGAACACCGATGACATCATAGACACGGTGCTTTGCATGCTTATTGGACAATTTTCCAGAAGGTGGCGGTAGAGAGTGCTGGTCTTGCAAAGTACGCACAGGATGACAGTTTTCCCCAAGAGACAGTGAGCGTCTTGAGAGTGTGCCTGTCCTCACTTCACCGTGCACCAATGGGTGACCAGCAGCCTGCATAGGATAGATAGTAGGGTGCTGGGAGCTTGAAGGAGGGCGGGGACCAGTGTGGGCAGCAGGAGTGGGAAGGGCTCGCTGTATGAGTCAGCATGAGCGCAGTGGTGCTGCTGTAACAAGCAGCTCCTCCCTTCTGCAGAATCGGGGTGCGGGAAGCTGGGCTCTTTCCCTCTGCAATGCCATTATCCACACGAAGCCTGCACAGCCCGCAGGCAGAGGAGAAGCTGGGGAGCCATGCACTGGCTCCTCAGAGCTCTGGCGTGGAAGTGACACCCACCACTTTGCACGGCTTCTTCCTCGGAACTCACCCGCAGGCCTGACCTCACCAGGGGCGGCCAAAGCAGACGCACTCACGGCCTTCAACGCCGTCTCTCTGCAGATTCGTGCTCCTCGTGCTGACCTGCTTTGACCTGGAGCTGGCCAGCGCCGACGTGGAGGTCCCCGAGTTTGACCTCAGCAGATACGGCTTCGGGCTGATGCAGCCGGAACAGGACGTGCCCATCCGGTACCGCGTGCGGCCGTGACCTGCCGGAGCAGATGAATCTGTGCGCCTCCAGCCAGCCCGCTGCAGCCTCCCTCCCGGCTTCCTGCACCAGCCTCGCCTCCTTCCTGCTCTTCCCCTGGCCCGCTGGGTCCAGAGGAGAGGGAGAGGGGACGCGGAGGGCGAGCAAAGACATCGAAAGCAAGAAGAGACATCAGAAGCTCTCTGGATTATTGCTGCAAAGTTTTAGTTCCAAGTCAGGCTCTTTCTGCCCTGGGCTCCGCTCCCCATGACATCCACGGACACTAGTCTGTCCCCATTACTGCCCCCAACTCCAGAGGGGTCACCGTCCCAGCCCTTAACACATGCGTGGTCCAGGCTTTAGCCAGTCAAAGCAGAAGGTCCCGTCTGGACCCAGCAGCTTGTCCACTGACATAAGTTCTGTCCCCGGGTATGAAAGTAGCCAAAGCCAAAGGAGTCGCTTGGGATGTCTCCTTCCCTGGTGCCCCGTTGGCTGGACACCATGCTAGCGTCCCTGGTGAGCACTGGGCTCCGAGGGGGAGAGTTCTGTTCTGGAGTTGCAGGTGCCAGCTGTGATGGGCTTTCCCTGTGCCGGGATGCAGGCAGGGGACCAGGGAAGACACGGCCCCGTCAGGATGGCTGGAAGGATCTGGCCGTGCTCCCTGGACCGTCAAGCTGAACGGGACGAGGAGCTGAGCTCCCGCAGTATAGAGGCTCTTGCTGCGGATGGGGTCTGCAGACTGGTTTTTGGTCTACACTTGAAAAGAAAATTAACTTAGTAGGAGCCGGACATAGTGACGCATGCCTATTATCCGAGTTCTTGGGAGGCTGAGATAGGAGGATTGCAGGTTCGAGGATGGCCTCAGCAACTTAGCAAGACCCTGTTTCAAAGTAAAAAATAAAATAGGGCTGGGGATGTAGCTCAGAGGTAGAATGCCCCTGGGTTCAACCTCCAGTAACGCACATGCGTGTGCTCATGTGCGCAATCGCACACACACACACACACACATGCACAATTAGCTGTTACCCCATCGTCTGTGGGAGAGTTGGCCCAGATGTCCAGCATCTCTTAAAAACAGGGACGCTCTGGCCACAGCAGGCCCACGTTCCCACCACTGCCTGGAGCTGAGTGGCAGCCAGCTCCCTTGCATGGCGCATGCGCTGGTTCAGCAGAGTTTGGGCTGGGACGAGGCTGCAGTCATAGTACCTCCCCACCCTGGAGGTGTTTGGGTTAGAGACCCATTCTGACTCTCCGAAGTGATACTGTTGGAAGCCGGGCGTGGTGACACAGGCCTGTAATCCCCGTACTTGGGAGGCTGAGACAGGAGGATCTGGGTTCTCAGCCAGCCTCAGCAACTTAGTGAGGTCCTCCGCAACCTTAGTGAAGCCCTGTTTCAAAATAAAGAATGAAAAAATAGGACTGGAGGTGTAGCTTGGAGGTAGAATGCCCTGAGTTCAGTCCCCAGTACCACACAAAAAAAATCCCCAGGTGCGTGTCTCTGTCTGTCTGTCTCTCTCTGGGGGATGGCAGGAACCAGCTAATTGGTCTTCAGGCCAGTCCTCTATCCCAGCCTGGGTGCTTCAGCCTTAGAACAAACTGACCAGTGACCCCCCCCCAAAAAATGCCTTTGCCCCAGCTTTAGGAAAATAAAACAGCTTAAAGAAATTGCTTGCAACCTTTATGAATGATGTAAAATGTTATTAATATTAGGTCCTGTTTGTTGAGTTCCCTTCAAATGCTTAAAACAGGCAAGAAGACGTCGGTTTCTACCCCTTACAGTATCTCTGTGAAGGGAGGATGGTTATGCCATCTTCACAGATGAGAAAGCAGGCTCAGAGAGGTGACGTGACTTGCCTGGAGTCACACAGCTCAGAAGCTGGTAGAAGTCAGCCTATACACTCCTTATCCCCGCAGCAAATGTGGGATGGGCAGCCCTGTGTTCCTTGGGGCCGGGGGCTGGTGGAGGGGCAGTTAGTTCTGTTTGTCATTGGAGAACTGACAGCCAGAGGCACCCAAGTGTGGATGTATCTGCTGAGAAGCAGACACATAAAGCTAGAATCTCTCCAGCTTTTGCTGGAGGAACAGGAGAGGTCCCAGCCCTCTGGATATTCCAGGACCTGTCTCTGGGAACAGCCCTAAGGGGGTTGGGGGCTTCCCTGGCCCACCATCTCCAGGCACCCCCAGGATTCCCAGACCGACAGTGTGATTGGCAGGAGGCTGGATATCCCCAGGGAAACCCATCTTCACGCCTGGGTGACCCCGCAGCCGCCTGCTTCTTAACTCTGCAGGAGATCCGAGCTGGCAGCCTCTAGTGGGAGGATGTGCCGGTTTCCATGGCAACCCTCAACTGCCTCTCCTGGCTGGAGGGAGGAAGAAAGCCAGCAGAAATAGCAGCAGAAGGTCTCTCGGTGCAGGCTGCAACCTCGGTGTGCTGGGGGAAGCCCTTGTGACTTCCCCCTTCCAATTCGGGCTGGGTTGTCCCTGAGACTAGATTCTCACCTGTCTTCAAAGAAGGACCGGTTCCCTTTCAAGTGGCGCCTCCTTGGAGCCGGGATTGTTAGGAAAAGGTGGTTCTCCCAACCAGGCAGCTCCAGCTGGGACCTGAGACACTGAAGTAGAATCCAGAGACAGTGATTTAAACCTGCCCTTGCTTTAATCTTGTTTTTGTCTCTCTCTCTTTTTTTAAATAAGCATCAGAGGAAAGAGGGAGGGATGCATAGATTAGCTGCTGGCTGCAGGCTGGTCAGGACGTCATAACAGCTTGTCACACCTTGCTTGAGCATGACAGTCACATGCGTGTATCACAGGACTAAGATGACTTAATGAGGTGTTTACTTAGCATCCTTGTTATTGTTTTTTGTTTGTTTTTTGGCTAAATTTTAGGTTGCTGTATACCAAATAACCTCCTTTAAGCAGACTTTTTTTTTTTTTTTTCAGTACTGAGGATTGAATTCAGGGGCATTGTACCTCCGAGCTATACCTTCAGCCCTATTTTTTATTCTTTATTTTGAAACAGGGTCTCACTAAGTTGTGGAGGGCCTCACTAAGTAGCTGAGGCTGGCCGGGAACCCAGATCCTCCAGTCTCGGCCTCCCAAATGCTGGGATTACAAGCGTGCTACACCACGCCCAGCTAAGCAGACGCATTTTATTAAACTTAAATTTGTTTTTCAATTGCCGCCGGTAATGGACAATGTGTGCTGCTCACCGCCAAAAATAGGAGGTGACTGCGAAAAATAAATTGGCTGGGGAGGGCCCCCGTGTGCGCGGCTCTCCTCCATCGCAGAAGCCCAGGAGGTTAGAGGTGCCTCCCCCCCTCTTTCCCCTTGCTGAGCTCACAGGGCGAAGGGCAGAAAGAGGAGGGAAGCCCCGGCTGGTCATGAAGGTCATCTGCTCCTGCCAGGGGCGCCACCCACAGCGAGCCGCCGTCCACCTGCCCCTCTCCAGACAGGCTTCGGGAAGCCCAAGGTCTCGCCCACAGGGGTTGATTTTGATGTTGTCGTTGTTGTTGCTTAATAAACACGGTGTTTCCTGAGTGGCATGCCTGTTGTGCCTTGCTATTTCAATGAAGAGTTCTATTTTCATATGACGCCCTTGAGTGGAACCGTGCTGAAATCTATTACCTGGTCCCCTTCCCCCATGGACCTGCCCCTGCGGGGGACTCTGGCGCACTGAGGACACGGGGCTTGGCCTCTGGTAAGGTGTGGACCTGCAGTGTCCCCCCAAAGGCTCACAGGAGTGTGGAGGGCTTTCGGAGGGCGCCGACCCCATCAGCGGACTAATCCATTGAGAGATCCGTGCTGAATGGACTCTGGAGGTGGGCGGTGTGGGGGCGGGGCTTAGCTGGGGCGTGGCGCTTGGGGGCGTGTCCTTGGGGAGGCTCTCTGTTTCGGGTTTCTGTCTTGGTCCGCCTGTCTGTCCGTC
>PVLC010039035.1:0-14467 GCA_004027655.1 Graphiurus murinus
CCTTCTTCTTCTTCTTCTTCTTCTTCTTCTTCTTCTTCTTCTTCTTCTTCTTCTTCTTCTTCTTCTTCTTCTTCTTCTTCTTCTCCCTGCCTCCCTCTTCCTCCTCCCCTCCACTTCTTTGTTTGAACCTAGGGGAATTTGACTTCCAAGTTACACCCCCAGCCCTTTTTAAAAAATTTGAAACAGGGTTTCCCTAAGTTGCTGAGGATCTCACTAAGTTTCTGAGACTGACTTTGAAACTACGATCCTCTTGTCTCAGCCCCTCAAGCGCTGAGATTACAAGTGTGCCCCACCATCCCTGGCCTTAAGTTTCTTTTTAATGATTGAATACATAAACACTACTTGGTTATATACAGAAAAAATTCTTAGGTGTGCTTTGAAACAGTGAAACCAGTCAATATTTGTGATTTACCTATTAGATGGGTGTATGTCTCCCTGTGGAGCCAATACTAAAATAATTGTAGTCTCTGCTGTCAAAAAAATTCTTGAAATAATTGGGAAAATGAGGATTAAATACATGTAGCTAAATAACATTTAAATAGTTGTTTGAAAGAGGGTAGAGAAGATGTCAAAAGAGAGTCTACATGTAAGTCAAATTAAATTCTTATACCATAATTGCCATAGGAATTAAGAAAAGAGAGAGGTCACTTTATACAGGATTGGTATGGGAAAGTGCTATTTTTCCTATTTTTCATTAGGAAATCTAGGTACATGGTTCTGAATGTGTTTTTATGGGTTAAAATGGGTATGTGGGCAGCTATTTATGGACTGAATTTTAAAGTTCTTTCCTAAAAATATGTATGTAGCTTAGAATTTTTTCTTTAGGTAAATAAGAAGCGAGACCAGTAGAATAGTAAAAGGAGATTAGGGAGTAGGGAGCAGGAAAAAGAGGACTGAAGAAGGAAACAGTTCAAATAATGACATGTCCCTATATGAAGGTATCACTGCCAGCTCACTATCATGTGAGGGATAGGAGGAGGGGGAGGGGGTGGGGTCTGGAGGGAAACACACTAAATCCTGTGTGCATATGTTTGTACCACTTTGAACTTCACTGTGATGTGTAATTACAATGCACTAATAAAAGTATATGAAAAGTCAATGTTAACTGAAAATGTAAAATGAGCAGTGAGGCAGTTCTGTTGCCATCAATTTAAAGAAAGGTGAAATTTATCTGGGTGTGGATCTGATACTTGGAAGGCTGAGACAGGAAGATCACAAGGCCAGCCTCAGAAACTTAGCGAGACTCTCAAAATATATAAATAAATAAATAAATAAAGATAGATAGATAGATAGATAGATAGATAGATAGAAAGAAAAGATCAGGGTGCAGCTTAGTGATAGAGCACCTCTGGATTCAATTCCCAACACATACACACACACCCACACACACCCACCCACCCACACACACACACACACACATGAAGGTAAAGTCTGAGTTATTTAGAGAGAAGAGATTTGGATCTACAGACAGGTAGATCTTTATAGAATGTTCTAGGTATGTGTAACAAAAATATTCTGGGGATACTTAAGAGCCAGGGAGTAAATATGTTGGGTGAAGCAGGGGTATCATATAAAGAAGTAGTTGACTATGAAGCCAAGAAATTGAGATGCTTGTTGAGGTCCACGGTGAAAGACTTGAATATTCAGATGAATTTAAGGTATGAGAGTGAAGGCTTGGAATGAAGAATAAGGTTTGGAAAAAATGGGTGACATGAAAGAACAATGAATAAACTAATAAAGAATGACAATTTCCCACAGTCTCCTGATGTGTCTATCTGTCTTCTGGAGGCATCTTCATATGATGCCTCCATTCCAACTAGGAAGGCCCGTTGTGCATAGAATTCAATGCTTGAATGGAAGAATTGGAAAATATATAAATTATATTTATGATACTCATTCATGGATGCCTGAAATGCCAAAAGCAGAAGTTCTTTTCATTTAAAATGAAAATACAGATGCACTCAGGAAAGGTGGCCTATTCTGGCATATCTGTTACTTACACCTTAGTGTGAATGCTGTCTATAAGAATTCTTCCCAAACCTTAACATTAAATGATATGGAAAAGAAGGCACATGGTAAAAGTGGGTTTACATAGTATAGTATGTCAACTCAACCTTTTATTTACTCCATGTGGCGAAATGATAAGAAAGAACGTTGGTGTTGGGGTATACAATATAAAAGACTCTTCCTTGGTCCCCAACCACACCACTAAGACATTTTTTTTTCTGGCATTAGCCAAGTACCATTCTACTTTTACCAAATTGCCTTGTTGGATAGCTGTTCTTGTATTAGCAAATGTATCCAGGAATAATAAGTTAAGTGTTTTCGGCATTAAGCTAATCAGATACCTTCTCCCTGAAATGGAGATCCTGAAGAATTGCCAGAAAGGTGAAGAAGAGTTTTCATTGGATTGTCAGATTTTCTCCTTTATATTTAGTCATCTTTATGTAGGGAGGGCTGCCAATATTTTCTTTCTAGTTCCCAGGTCTAAAAGTCACTTTCAATATGTAGTCTATCAAGAACTCTCTTACCCATAAGTGTACCCTTGGATGGATGTATGATGTACCCTTGAACTGTAAAGGTTTTCCTTGCTTTTCTTGGAAGGGCTAGGCATCCTGTTTCAAGTATACTTTCCTTGGATAGACTGTGTAAGAATGCAGAGCATTATATGTGAGTTCTAAAACCTCTGGACTAAAGATATTTTGGAACATTTCATCATAATATTTGAAACATCAGTGTTATCTGGAAATATAAAATGGCTGGTAAGATGTTGAAGTACAAGAATTTTAATTATTATCAACTCAAAAATACAGCTCTTAGTCAAGGTCTGGGATGATTTATGAAACTATTGAGAATTATACACAGTCTTATTTTGCTAGTCTCTGGTTGTTATGAATTTGATTTTGCCCATGTTTGGTAAAGTTGACAAGTTTCTAAGAATTCTTCGACATTCCAGGCTTATTGCTTGCTAGGGGCCTGCCAAGTCACTGAGCACACAAGGTTGCTTATGGCAAAGTACTTGTTTCAGAATTTAGCATCATATTCTCAAATGGACCAGAAGAACCAGCTGGAGAACTCAAGATATTTGGCAGGTATGTCAACCAACATTGTAAGTTATATGTGAAAAACAATGATAAAAGCTTGACTGGGTGTAGGGTATTCAACCATGAGATCATAAAACTGGTACAGGTGTGACTTAAGTAGAACCTGAATTAGGCTTCTATGGCCACAGTAAGGTAGCATGAAAACAATCATAATTTGTTTACTTTACAAGCCGGCAGAACCATGATTTGGTCTTGGCTCCACTGGGAAGTTTTTCCTGTTCTGGGTTCAGTCACGTGTCTGGCTCTCAACAGGAGTGATGGGGCCACCAGACTGCCCAACGTCTCTTCCCCTCCAGCAGGCCAGCCTGGGCATGTTCTCATGGCCAGGGCAGAGGAGGAGAGAGAGCGCAAGCAGAGAACACATGGCCTTTTGAACTCCGGTCACAGAACTAGCACACTATTCACTTCGACAATGCTTTTTTTATTAGCATATTTTAATTATATAGAATAATGGGTTTCATTGTGGTATATTCATATATGTAAATAACATATTTCAATCATATCTGCCCCCTCTTCCCTAATAATATCTCTGGTTATCCTGGATTCCACATAAGAGAGAAAACATATTTTACTTTTTTCCCCCTGTATCTTCTGTCTCTGGTTTATTTTGCTTAACATTATCATCTCAAGTTCCTTCCCTTTTCCTGAACATGACATTTTTTTTTTATGCTATGATATTCCATTGCACATAGATTCCACATTTTCTTTACCTATTTATCTGTTGACAGGAACCTAAGCTGATTCCATAACTGTCGTGAATTGTGCTGCAGTAAGCATGGGTATGCAGTTGTCTCCATAATATGCTGACTTCAACTGAGTACATACTTAGCTGGGTGTGGTGGTGCATGCCTATAATCCCAGTATTTGGAGGCCTGAGACAGGAGGATTGCAGGTTTGAGGACAGCCTCAGCAAGTAGTGAGACTCTCATCAACCTAGAGAGACTCTGTTTCCAAATAAGAAATAAAATTGGGCTAGGGTTGTGTCTCAAAGGTAGGATGCCTCTGATTCAATCCCCAGTACCACACACACACACACACAAACACACACACACACACAATTGAGTACATACTCAATTAAAATGGAATATGAGGAGTGGTATCATTGGATCACATGTTAGTCCTATTTTTAGTTTTTTTTTTGTGTGTGGAATGTTCATATGCTTTCCTTAGTGGTTTTACTAATTTACATTGCCATCAAAAGTGTATGAGTGTTTCTTTTCCCTCACATTCTCACCAGCATTTACTTTCTATATTCTTGATGGTAGCCATTCCCCCTAGGTAAAATCCTTCTATTCTTAGTTAACTGACTAGAATGTTGCAAAGCTATCCCAGATTCAAGGAATAAGGAAAAGGACTTCTCCTCTTGATGGGAGAGGTTGGAAAGAGGTGATGAATTGAGACCATTGATGGAGTAAGTCTATCAGCAATCCCTGACATCCAGGGACTGAGTATCCCATCCCCAAGCTTTCATGTGGTCTGTCACAGTGATATGGAATTAGGAAAACCCAGGAAGCCTAGCTGAAGGACACGAGATATGATTCTGGTTATTCGCAGTCAAGGGGGAATAAGCAGGTACCTCTTTTAGTTTTGCAGTGGTGATAGATAATAACTAAAGAGAACCAGAGATATGCTATCATGATGGATATGAGTAACATTTATTAAATATAATTAAAAATTGAGCATCATGAAAATAGGTTGATCTTCCTAAATGGACTTGTTAAAGAGGAAAAGAAATTGAAAATTTCTTTCAATTTCAAGGGAGAGGGGCGTGTAATATCAGTATACTTGAGAGATTCATTTCTTCAAAAATACTTATTCAGTACCATTTATGTATTAAGCAGCAACAGACACTGAGGATATAAAGTCAAATGAAGAAAGAGAATTGACAGTGAAACAGATTAACCAAGTACTGGCTATTTCCAGAGGCCAGCTCTCATTTCCTCTTCATTTCTGTATCATATACTCTTTCCACTTAGCTTATGTTCACTTCTACCTATAGTGATTAGCTCAAGGATGGGCATCCGACCCAAGAGAGAACAATAAATATCTTCTCTATATGCTTTTCCAGTTGGAGATGAATGATGACAGTTTGTTATGTTGGTTGGGGTTTAGTAGGGTTCAGTCTCAGAATTCTCAGTGGATAATCTCTGCCTTATAGAGAAAGCCATTTGTAAAAGGGAAAAATGGAATTTAGGCTCAAAATGAAGTAGAAAGACAAGAAGTGGGAGGTAGGAATAGTCTGAGAAATTTCAAGTCTCTGAATCAACCTGATTTTGAGACTAGCACCACCTTTTATTTTTGTGTTGTTTGACTTTACATAAAAAAAATCCCCACTCTTTTTTTTTTTTTTTTTTTTTTTTTGCAGTACTGGGGATTGAACTCAGGGGCATTCTACCTCTGAGCTATAACCCCAGCCCTATTTTTTATTCTTTATTTTGAAACAGGGTCTCACTAAGTTGTGGAGAGCCTCATTAGGTAGCTGAGGCTGGCCATGAACCCAGATTCTCCGGTCTCAGCCTCCCAAATGCTGGGATTACAAGCGTGCGTCACCACACCCGGCTTAAATATCCCCCCTTTTAAGTGAAGATGGGTTGTGTTTATTTCCTCTTACTTGCAAACCCAAACTAACTATTAATAGGAATTAACATTTGATAAATATGTTTATATTTATTATCACAGATTGATAGTAAGATTACCACCTTCTAATACGATAAGGTCTACTAGAATGGCTGATAGTTATTTCTTATCCTCATCTACTCATGATGATAAGAGCAAGGTGAAGGTGGAAGAGTATAAGAAGAAAACATCCTCATTTATCCTTACAGAACCCCATTGAGATGTGTGCCATTTTTATCCCACATTTATAGATGATAAAATTAACACAGAAGTTCAAAAGCTTGCCCAAAGCCACATACTGGTAATTGAAGTTATAGCTCATGTTCATTTTGGTAGGCTCTCAACTATATTCGCTGTCTGTCTTCTTCCTCCTCCTCCTCCTCCTCCTCCTCCTCCTTCTTCTTCTTCTTCTTCTTACTTTTATTGGTGTATTATAGTCTCACATTCAATTGTTTTTTTTTTACTAGAGTTATGTCGTCAAAGGATCAAAAACACATCTGTGTGAATGGCTTATTTTATCGACCCCATTATTCAGTTTTCCCTTGGTTTTGGTATTTTTTGTACTGACTTAATATCAATTCATTAAGTTATTTAATGAATTCTAATACTGCAGTACTTTTTGAATACAAAAAGCTGTTGTCTCTAGCAGATATTTCATTTCTAATATACTGTGTAAACAGTATTTTTTTTTTTTTGGCATCTTTAACAGTGCTATTACAAATGACAGCTTGCATTTCTGATTCTTTTCCCCAAATAAATCTTTGAAAATAAATCAGTGTAGCATTTCCAAAACTTACATCATACAACCCTGACATTTGAATCATTGCAAAAATGTGTTTTGGAAGTATTTCTAATGTCTTTTAGTCAAACTTTCATAACCCAATCCCTATATGGGCAATCACTAACTTCTTTGCATCTTTTCCTGTTTGTAATTTCACAATTATTTTTAGGTCTACTTTTTTAAATCAAATGAGAGAAAGAGGTAAACATACTTTGAAATGTAGAACAATTTGATTAATCGCTACTGTCTTTCTCATCCACTTCAGTTTTTTGGGGGGAGGAGAAGTTAATGTATACTAGATAGTACCTAATAGAACTTTTTCTCTTCTTCCTTTTTTATTACTGCATTTGCCTCTTTTCCATTTTAAATATTAACTTCTCTCCTATTGGGAGTTTCTAATTCTTTTTCCTACATCTATAATTGGTAGGATTTAGGTATCTTGGTTTTTGTTCTCTTTAACTTCATTCTATATTTTACTCCTCTTACCTTTTTTATATCCATATCTGTAGTGCCAACATTTTATTCTGATTTACCTACTTGAGCCCAGTATTTTGCTTTCCTTACTTTAGGGTTTTTCTCCCTGTTGTTTGTCTATGGAAACATGATAGCTTACACTTTACATATATGGTAATTCATATTCTGAGGTAGGTATTACATGTAAAGAAACTGAAGGACAATGGCCTGGGTAGTGTCACCAATTCACAAAGCCAGGTTCAGAGATGCCAGTGAAAGTCCAGCTCTTAGTCAGATACAGTCTCCTCTGTATTTCAGGTTTCCATTCTATAGAAAGGTGAACCATGACATTTTAAACCTTAACTTTATTCTACTATTATATACATTTATGACAGTAACCTCCCACCTAATACTTAGTATGACACTAAATTTTGTCTTCTGGGTTTCCTTTTTGTGTTTGTGTGTGTAGTACTGGGGAAACCCAGGGGTATTCTACCTCTGAGTTATACCCCAAGCCCCATTTTTTTTTTATTTTTTTTGGAACAGGGTCTCACTAAGTTGCTGAAGGCCTCACTAAGTTTCTGAGGCTGGTCTTGAATCTGCGATCCTCTGGGATTAAAGGTGTATGCTACCACACCCGGCTTGGGGCTTCCCCTTTTAAGTATCATTTCCCATATGATACTAATCTGAAAGTGATAAGAGGAGCCAAAGCACACAGGAGCAGGCCTGTTTGACTCAGGAAACTTTTAAAAATCAGAGAGAGGATGTGTATAACCCCAAAGAATCTTTTAGAATAAATGTCATTCTATAACTGATTATTAGAGTTTAATCACTCCATCATTCTGAGAATCACATTGCTCCCAACCTGATGGGCTTTTATTCTTTCTCTCACCAGACTGCTGGTCCCCCAACTCCCTCTGGCAATCATCTGATACTGAAGTAATCTTGCAGAATTATCACTGAACTCTGATGGAATTAGAATTCCCTTGATTTGTTCTCCAAACCTCAGATACTTTTAAAAATAGTGCATATGTGGTTATATAACTGCAGTGAGAAGAGAGGATCTGGTTTTATTAGTGAGTTTATGAATATCATTCATGGATAACTATTTTTCATTTAAGAAGGAGTTATACTTTCTATTTAGAAAGATACAACCTGAGCCAGGCTCATTTTGGAAGTATGCTTCTACTTTTGTAAGAATCTAATGTCATATGAAACCATGGGAACAAAACAGAATTGACATAATTTTAGGCAGCAAATTTCTTAATATATTCCTGATGTTTGATTCTCAGAAAAATTGTAAAACTGTCTGGACATAATACAATTACTGATTACTCCTTCCTGGGGGTTGAATGCTTTATTTTGACAATGAAAATTTTTATTATCCTACTTCTCTTAAGCCATTGAAAATAGGTAGTCTTGCAAGTAAAGGGGAAGACTCTTTTTTAAACTCATTTTGTTCTTTATTCAAAGGTAATGAAAAGGACAAGTGATTTATTTGAAGATGTGGACTTTGTGACCATTGAAAAAAACTTTCCTACATTACTGGAAAAAATCTAGGTCACTGGCTTCTGCCCATTTATGCAGCACCTTAAACTCCTTTCTCTTTCTCAGAACTTTTCCAGTTATAGCATACCTAATCTAGTTCATGTACAAAAATCAAATATGTCTCACTAGCTGAAGTTGTAACTGTATACCAGCTATTAGAAAATTCCAAGGACCTTTTCTTGAGCAGTAGTTCAAAGATGGAGCTTAAAGATATAGGAGGAAGCCAGGCATTGGTGGCGCATGCTTGTAATCCCAGCATTTAGGAGGCTGAGACCTGAGGATCCAGGTTCGCAGCCAGCCTCAGCTACTTAGTGAGGCATTCCGCAACTTAGTGAGACTCTGTTTCAAAATAAAGAATACAAAATAGGGCTGGGGCTGTAGCTCAGAGGTAGAATGCCCCTGAGTTCAATCCTCAGAACCGAAAAAAAAAAAAAAGATATAAGAGGAAGGTTATGGTGGAATGGTAGGGTGAAAGATTGAATTTGCTGGCCAAGAGAAGGAGCTAAAAGATATCATCTACCAATGTTTTAGAGAAATAGCTTTGGGACACCAAAGAATAAGATCTCTGAAGCCTTTGATATCCTGGCAGAAGGAGACGGGAAGAAAGGGAAATGAAACAATATTCATTAAGAGCAAGCTCTCCACCCTTCTTCAAGAAAACCTCTTTTCTTGCCATCTGATGGAACCATTGGCGGTTATCCTGCTGGGGCTGGAATTCCTCAAGTAAGTTGGCCCACACAAATGGCTCCCTGAACCCATAAGCACAAATGGCAACACTTCAGAAGAAAGCAAAGGAAAGATATAGTTTCCATGTCAAATAAAAATTTCAGGGATTGGCTAGAAGAGGAACGGAGCCCAGGACTCTGTTAGTTAGTTCATTTCTTCCTTTTCTTTCCAACCTTTGATACAACCTCCTGTAGTTAACCACCTTTAGGCTTCTTGAAGAACACTATTTATATTCTGATGTCACTTAAAAAAAAAATCAAACCATGGGTAAAGTCTTGAAGTAGGACGGACTCATAAGCTTATAAATTGTCCCAGCTAGAATATGAAGGAGCATAGGTGTTCAGATGTAGGCTTCTTGTTTTCTGCCTTGGTAGCAGCACCTGCTTATTAAAGATGGATATGGTTGACTGTTATGAGGTTTGACCAGCTTTTTCTGGATTGTACAACGAGCAAGAGAATGAAACTTGATCCCAGAACTTTTCAATAACAGCTGCTCCACAGAAAAAGCATTTGAATACATTCCAGGTTCTTATAGTACATGCTTTATGGGAAATCTTCAGGAAAAAGGATATGTTTGAGCTAATTTTTTAATTGCGATTGTACATGATAGTGAGAATCAAAGTGACACACACACACACACAGCATCACTTGGTGTGTTTCCCACTTAGCTCACTTTTGAATGGAATTCTCATCAGAGGGTCATAAGTGAGAGAAAGTCATGTATCAAGAGAAGTTGGAGAAGATGGTGTCTGAACATAGGCTCAAAGTAAGTATATTAATGGAAAACAAACTTTGAAAAAGGTATAATTTGAAGTCCCTTTGCTAAAAATACGTAACTATTACCCAGAGCCATGGAGTTATTTATTTATTTATTTATTTTTGGTGGTAAAAGTGATTGAACCCAGGGGCATTCTCCCTCCAAGTTACACCCCCAGCCCTATTTTTTATCTTTATTTTGAAACAGGGTCTCAATAAGTTGTGGAGGGCACCACTAAGTAGCTGGGGCTGGCCATGAACCTGCAATGTCTCAGTCTTCCAAGTCCTGGGATTACAACTGTGTACCACCACGTCTGGCTGTTATGGAGTTATTGAGATAATTAGAATATTTTAAATAGGAGCGATGTGATTGAATGTACAGTGAATAAACTGGAAGTGAATTAACCTGAACTAGTGGATCAGTTTTGAAATATTTCATTAAGTGGTAAAGATATTAAGAAGTTCAACCTAGATGTTAGTGTATTGTAGAGGAGGAGTACTTTTGACAGGTATTAAGGATGTTCAGTGCAAGAGAAGTGAGTGATAGGAATCAGTAGATGAGATAATAAATGTGTAAGAGGGATTTCTTCTGTTACCAACATATTCTCCAGTCGGCATGAGATCCTGCATTATTGGGAGAGTTTGGGCAGATAGTATGCACCTTGGTAGCCTACTATATAAATCTCTAGGAGGAGAAATGAAGTTGGTGGACTTCTTAACTTGTGGAGTAGAAAGATACCCTCAGATCTTATTGTAAAAGGGTATAACTGTTTTTGTAATATTGCACTTGGATTACACATTCTATGAATCACTGTTTATCTGTCTAGATATAGAAAGTGTTGATGAGCTCTAAAGCATATTTGGTTGAAAATCATAATTACATAACAGGTAACTTTATTCTAATACTGAAGATGAAGCCTTTGCTTAAGCAGTGCATGCCAACTTATTGTAGCATGCCTATCGGTATCTGATTAGTTTATATGCTTCATAAGTATTAAAAAAAAAGCACCATATGCCGTGATACACCCAGGAAAACTAATTATTTTGTAGGTGTTAAATGGATAAACATTTAACTTTGTCTTTGTATACGTTTATGGTTAAATGTTATTGAGCATTAAGAGATAAAACCCTTTATGACTGTATTTCTAAAATCTAAAATAGCATGATATCGAACTTAATACCCTAATTGCAAACTAACAAGAGGTGCTTTTACAATTACTTCAATGTTTTTAAGGTCATGACTCATGAACAGATTACTTTCACGGTTCAGTTGCATTTATACAAGACAGGGTGTGAATTTTAAAAATGGATCAACAAGATGGAACAGATTTAGGTGTGGACATATTTACGTAATATGTTTAAATATGGGCATAGAGAAGCAGAAAAACAAATCTCTCCTTTGGTATGTTCAATACCTAAAGAAGAATTTGTGCACTATTGTATTGTAAATAAACATTTAGGGAGGTTGATTGGAAATTGGTATGAAGTAGGATCTTGGCAAAGAACCCTGTAGTACAGTAAGTTGAGAGCTAGTGACACCTAGAATCCTTAAGAAAATATGGAATAATGCCACTTGCAAATCCCTCACTTACAACAGATGGAATGTAAGCTTGTTCTAAATGGCAGGCCCCTCAACAGTGGCAAATGAAATTAAACTAATAATGGTAATGTGCCTCTGTTAAAAAAGAAAAAGGAAATAGCCATGCAACCCAAGAAATTAAAATGGAATATTATTACTGTGCTTCATACCTGCTAGATGCTCCATCCATAGGTGATGTTCTAACTTACTCCAGTAATTTTCAGACAGTAATTGTTGTCCTGTTTTATGCTGATTTGCCCTTTTGCAAATAAAGCCTTGTTATTGTTAGGGATTTTATTTACATTTGAATTTTGTATCCCCAGATTTCAAGAACAGACACTATGCCTAATGCAGTTCTTTTAGTCAGTAACTTCTGTAAAAGGTTGACAAGGTCTTAAATATCTCTCCCTAAAACATTTAATAAGGGTCAAAAACCTGAGTCTTCTTCCTGCTTCCTAAAGCACACCAAGTGTCTCATAGCTAACTCTGCCCACAGGTCAGGCCAGCCTGTTCATAGGCAGTCTCTGAGCAAGTTCAGAATTGTGCAGTAAATAAATGGAACGCTATGAATTACCATTTATATTACAGCTAAATTGGCCTTATTAAGAGATTAACTATAGGACAAAGGATAACTCCTAGAGGCTTAAGAATTCCCTTTTAAAATGTATCGCTAAGGAGGAGGGTAGAAATAAAGAAATATCCAACTAATGAGATATTTGGGTGGGGTGGGGGTGGGACAAGGCATAGAGAGATTATATAATAAGGAGCCCAGATGTGCTACACAAACTCATAACCTAGTAAACATTTCTCTCTCTCTCTCTTTCTGTCTCTGGTTTTCTCTCTCTCTCCAAATATATACTTATATTATACATATAATTTAGATGTATATTTATATCATATATGTAATTAATATATAATGTATATTATATGTAATTTAAATACATGTTTATATTGTATGATTATCAATGTCTAAATTTGGCATTTTTTTTTACCTAAACCAAATTAATAGGATCTTGTGTCATATTCCACTTTTACTCTTTTTCTTGATATCTGTCACTAATAATCAGGAGACTTGATCAAATTGTTGGTGAATGGTTCAAATCTTGGATCAGAATTTCTGGGATTTCAGTTCTATTCATAGGTAATTGGTAACATCCTTTTGGATTTTTTTTTTTTTAAATAAAGAACAGTTTCTTCTTCCCCAGAAATCCTTAGCAAAGGCTTGTGAAACAAATGCTCCTGCCCTGAGCTCCCTGGCTTTCTTTTGTTCTTCCCAGAGACAATGAATCTTCTCTCTCCCCTTTACTTCTAGCTACTTCTTTCAGTATTTCTAGAGGGCAAGAGCCCATGTCAGTGACCTCAGATGCAAATTCACAAGCATCTTTCAAGGACGAGTTCTGCCAGTCAAATTTCTCAGAATCTTTGGGGAGGGATTGTCTACAGGGTATACATTTTCCTGATGACTGTAGAGGATAATCCTCAGGCTTTCCTTTGAAGTCAGTGATCATACTACTTACATCTATTCCTATTAAGTTCTTATATCCTCCTCCTGCCTCAATATGTTCGCAAGTACTGTGTGCATTGCTGAGCTTTGCAACCTAGAAGTGTCTGAACTCAGGTCCCCATGACCCTGAGTAGGAATCCTGATGGATTTTTCACATTTCCCTTCCACAAATCTGTGAGGTGTTCTGGACATTATCTTCTTTTTCTTGTATGTCCACATATGCAGTCCTGTTCATTATGCCTTCTTAGCAATCTCTTGAATTCTCATCCATCCCAATCACCCTCACGCTTTGCTTTGTAAAGTTATCCTTTGTGCTATAATGCATTCATTACTGATCTCTGGTCACTTCTCATACAATTGTCAAAGTAACTTTATAATAGTGCAGATCTCATTATATTCTTTTCCTAACACAACTTGTTCCAATGATTCCTGATTATTCTTAAGAAGTCTCAAATCCTTAACATATTCATAAAATCCTCAACACTCTCATTTTTTGTAATGTTCTCTTTTGAGTAATAAGCTCTGCCATATTGTCCTCCTTTTTTTGGGTATTGGAGGTTGAATCTAGAGGCATTCTATTTCTGAGCTACACTCTCATGCCTACTTTACTTTTTGTTTTTGAAACAGGATCTCACTAGGCTGCTGAGGGTCTCGCTGAATTGCTGAGGCTCATCTTGAACCCGAGGTCCTCCTGTCTCAAACTACCAAATACTGGGATTATGAAATGTGCCACCATACCTGGGCTCCTCCTATCTTAACATTGACCCCAGATCTCATCTTCTAACTAGGTAAGATGATCAGTTATATCTATCATCATTATTGTTGGTTGTTTTTATTTATCTTCTCCACTAGACTTTAAGCTTCAAGTGGATTTTTTTTCTTCTGTTAGAGCACTGTTTTCCTTATGCCTATCTTGGAACAATGCATTTAGTGTGTGCACAATAAATATCTGTCTATCACTTGCTAGCATCTCTGGAAACAGATGTATAGCCCTTAGTTCAATCAGGTAAATTTGGACAATAGCTGTAATAAATTCCTGATTATTATATTAAGATTTTTGAGCCACATGAAAATTTCACTTTTTCTCTTATTGTTTAATATAAATAAAACTTCTCATGTTAATAGTATGTCTCTGGGAAACTATGTTTTTTTTTCTTTTGATCCCATATGATGTTTGCACAATATGTACATGAATAGTTGGTTAATAACATATAAAATAATTTTCCATTGACTTGATTCTCTGTCTCCTTCATCAGCCTTAGGGGTTTAGTCATTTCATTTGATTATTATTTTAGTTTAATATTAACCTTTGAATTATTGTAACCTGGTACAAATTTCCTAATGATTCCAACTGGAAGATATTAAATGACATATTACCAGGTTCTACCCATAAGTATCAT
>PVLC010039036.1:0-14576 GCA_004027655.1 Graphiurus murinus
AATGCACCCCTGGGAAAGTGAGAAAAAGCTTCCAGCCTCCGTGCCCTCACCAAATTCTGCATGTCTAGTCCCCCAGGCATCTGGAAGTGCCCCCTACAGACCCAGGTCTCAGGCACGACCTGAGCTCCTCCATCCCCATGGGCAGCCAAGGCACTCAATTAGCCTCCACCTCCAAGTTCACCCCCCTCCCTTCGATAGCCCTTTCATCCGTCACCCACCATCCAAAACCCCCAAAGGAGACGCTGCGCTTCCTGCCAAACATGGTGGTGGCTGCAGGGCCCTAGGTCCAGGTATGTCCCCCGGCTGTTAGGGAGAGAGGGCCGGCTGTGGTGCAGCAGAGTTGGAGGCCAGGGTGCAGGGCCAGGGCGGAGCACCGGGCGAGGCACCTCCCTCCTAGCCTGCCCCCCAACCCGAGCTTCCTGTGGGTGAGGCTGCAGGGCCAGGAGGTGTGTCCTCCTGGAGACACCAAAGCAGGCAGGGGAGGTCAAAAAGGGCAGTTTCCCCACACCCAGAGGAACCCACAGCTCCGGAAGGGGCTCAGCTGGCAGATTGCACCACAGTCCCATTCGGCAGCAGGGCCCACACAGCCTTGGCTTTCCGGAACCCAAAGGAGGTCACAGGATTCCTACACCCTTGCTTGGGAGGAAAAGAGGGATCCGGGTGTAAACCAGGAGCCCTGATGACTGGGGCTCCTCATACCACTCCCTGGGGCTGCCTGAAGCAGACACCTTCACCTGCTGCGCCACCAGGGTTCAGCACATATCAGACAAATCAGCCGAATATGGTTAACTGCAGCGGCACACACATGGACATTTGAACACATGCACACACACGTGGGCCCAGGGGGACAGGGCAAATGGATCATATGCACACATGTAAATACATGCACGGCATATGAAGGCATACATGAACACATACGTGCTCACACACAAGTCATTAGACACCTGCACACACTACTGCACACTCACATGCACAAATGCACGCTCACATGTAGGCCTCTGTAGACACAGAGACACCTGCACATCCCT
The DNA here is from genome assembly GCA_004027655.1 of Graphiurus murinus. NCBI lineage: Eukaryota > Metazoa > Chordata > Mammalia > Rodentia > Gliridae > Graphiurus > Graphiurus murinus. Next base: position 1,029 of record PVLC010039036.1, read on the forward strand.
CTCATTTTCTTACAAATCTCTATATCATATAGACATGTGCACATGCACAGATGCAGACAGGTGCCCAAATGTGCCCATTGAAACACACATGCACACACTCAAAGTGTGCCTTCACACGTACACACATATATGTAGCTGCCCCCGTTGAGCTCAAGAACTAGAGAGGGAAATAAAACTGTTGTGGCGGCCATCACTGGCCTCGCCCTCTCTCCCCATGCCTGCAGTGTCCTGCTGTCACTCTGGGGGTCAGAAGCTCTGTGCTGAGGTGTCAGGGGTCAGCCCCAGGTCATGGCCAACATCACAGGAATTTCTTTTTTCTTTTTTTTTTTATTTTTTTATTTTTGGTACTGGAGTTTGAACCAGGGGCATTCTACCTCCAAGCTACACCACCAACCCTTTTTGTATTTTATTTTGAAACAGGGTCTCACTAAGTTGCTGCGGGTCTAAGCTCCTGAGACTATCCTTGAACCTGCAATCCTCCTGTTTCAACCTCCTGAGTACCAAGATTACAGGTATACACTACCATGCCTGGCTAGAATTTCTATTTTCTTGGCTCCCCCACAGGAGGGGGATATCATCATGGCCCTGGGTGGGCTCAGGGAGCTGCTTCGGGGGCCTGGTTCAGGGCAGGGCTGGGGTCCAGCTCTCTTCTCTAGGCAGCCAGTCCCCAGCAGGAGCCCGGGAGTCCTCGGCTCAGGCTGCTCTCACCCCCACCTGTTCCCCATGAAAGGAAGGTTCATGGTTTGGGGTGGCTTCCTACTGGATGTCCACTCCAGAAAGCCACCAGTGCATTGCACCCTGCTGCACCCATCCCACCCGGTCCAGCCCAGGCGGTGCGCAACAGGTCCTGTGGACACTTCAGGTCCTGCCCATGCTGCCTCTCTTTGGCCTCCCTGGGAGAGAAACGCCTTTGCCCCCAGGTCAGGAGTGATTCTTAGAGCCAAATGGGACATCCACTGCCTTGGCCCAGGCACAGGTTCAGAAGACCTAAGTAGACCAGTAGCGTCCTCCCAGGATGATATGCCTCCTTTTTCTCCTCCCATGGTTGCTAAACCACAGGACAGAAGCCTGGGGCTGTGAGGAGTGCAGGAAAACGAAGCCAGCCCTCTAGGGAGGCAGGGGAGAAAACAGAGTGGGAAATATGAGAAAGATCAAGTTTTAAAGGCATCATCTCGCCGGGCGTGGGGGTGCATGCTTGTAATCCCAGTACTTGGGAGGCTGAGACAGGAGGATCACAGGTTTGTGGCCAGCCTCAACTGAGGCCCTCTGCAACTTAGTGAGACCCTGCTTCAAAATAAAAAATAATCAGGAATGGTGATGCATGTTTACAATCCCAGTACTTAGGAGGCTAAAACAGAAGGATCTCAGCAGGTTCTCAATCAGCAACTTGTGAGGCCCTCCGCATATTAGTGAGACACTGTTTCAAAATAAAGAATAAAAAATCGGGCTGGGGGTGTAGCTCAGATGTAGAATGTCTCTGGGTTCAATCCCCAGTACCACAATAAATAAATAAATAAATAAATAAATAAATAAATAAATAAATAAATAAAGCAAGCATCATCTGAGCTGTAGTCCCAGTATTTGGGAAACTAAGACAAGAGGATCACAGTTTGAAGCCAGCCTCAGCAACTTAGCAAGACCCTGTTTCAAACTCAAAAAATAAACTGGGCATGGTGGCACAGGTTTGTAATCCAAGTACTTGGGAGGCTGAGACAGGAGGATCACCACCAGCCTCAGCATCTTAGTAAGACCTTGTTTCAAAATACAAAATAAAATATGGCTGGGCGTGTAGCCCAGAGGTAGGATGCCCCTGGGTTCCATCCCAGTACCACAAAAATATAAAAAATTAAATAGAGCTGGGATAGAACCCCCCTCACTGGTAGCGCACACACGTACACACACACACACACGGCATCCATCCCTGAGCTCCTGGATCTAGCTGTGCTGGAAGCCGGTTGACCCCTGAGTACCAGCAACACACTGCTTTATTCCTGAAGCCAGTAGGAGTTGAACTTTTCTCTCTCCACTGAGTGAGTGTAAAGGTGAGAATGAGCTCCAGGCCTCAGCCAGGGTTGCTGCAGTGGGTGTCACATGGGTCATCGCAAACGGACTCTCAGCAGTTAAGGGGTGGCTGGTGGTGAGCTCATCTCTGGGGTGTTGGTTGATGTGCTTTCATGTGTGAGAGAAGGAGGTAGGGTTACAGTTGCAACAGACTGGGGCACACCCCACCACCCACATCAACCATGTGTGAATGCTGCCCATCGCGTGAACCTATTCCAGGGCAAGAGGAGGCCGGCAGATGCTCTCATACAGAGACACACAGGTGTAAGGCCACCCACACCAGGCGCTGCCCAAACCAGGAAGGACTCCATCCCAGGCCCAAACCTCTGCAGGGTGGCAGGGCCGCCTGGGCACAGAGCAGGAGGTGAATTTCAAGGCCTCAGCTGCTGCCACCCTCAGGCTGGTTTCTGCCACCTGGGATTCTGGTCCCTGGCAGTCACAAAGGACACTCACGAGATGTAGACACCCGGCGAGGAGCAGCAGCCTGGTGCATTGGACAGGAAGATACATAACTTACAGCACCCTGGACTTCCCCAGTGCCACCAGGATCAGGAACCTTGGAGAGGCCAGAGGGACCCAGATTCCATTTGCCCCCAGGGTGAGGTCTGGGGAGGGAGAAGGGAGTTTCCCACAGGGCTTATTTTACTCCTGGAGGATGAGAGCCATTCTAGAGCTGTATCCACTTTCCCTTGCTCAGCTCAGTCTCCTAAATTTTTGTGGAGGGGTGGTTATACTGAGGATCAAAATCAGGGGTGTTTTTTACCTCTGAGCTACACTCCCAGTCCTATTTTATTTTTTATTCTAAAACAGAGTCTTGCTAAGTTGCTGAGGGCCTCACTAAGTTGCTGAAGCTGGCCTCAAACCTGCAATCCTCCTATCTCAGTCTCCCAACTACTGGGATTAGAGGCATGCACCATGGCATCTGGCTTAGTCTCCTAAGCTTTAAGTTGTGCAACCTCAAACAAGTTACTGAACCTCAGTTTCCTCCTCTGCAATATGGGGCAGCTACAGCCAACCCCACGAGGTTATCAATGAGCGCAAACACTTGGCACAGGGCTATGGGAACTGTTATAATTACTATCTGTTATGATTGTCCCTGCCCGCCTCAATTTCACTCAGCTTCCTGTCACCCCTTACTCTGAAGCCTTGGTTCCTCTTCCGCATGGGGGTGGACGGAGAGAGGACCATGGGCTCTCTGGAATGGGCCATGAGCCAAGAGAAAAGGGAAGCATGCTGTGAGCCAGCCGGGTCCTGCTGCCCCGCCAAGCACAGCCCCGCTTCCTCCAGGGCCTGGGCTGACTCAGCAGTCACAGTGGAGGTGAGGAAGAGTTACAGTGACAAGGGGCAGCACCAGCATCTGTGGGTTCTCCTCGGCCAGCACTACCCTAACCATTTAACTCCTTCCGGACACATATCCACCGCCACTGTTAATCCCGTGTTATAGATGGGGACGCAGAGGCTGCGAGAGTTAAGAAACTCCATGGAATTCACCCTGGGGTTGGAGACAGAGCTGTCCTCAGCCGCTGCTGCATGCTGATCCGCACAGGTAGGTATCGATTACATTGACAAGGCTGCCCTGCTGATTCTGAAACCTTCAGAAATTCACGTTTCGTGTTGTGGCCATTTTACAGATGGGAACACTAAGGCCCTCAAAGCAAAGAGTAGCCCAGGAGTGGGGAGAGAACAATGATGAATGGGCCAGAGCAAGTGCCAAGTCCTCCTGACACTTGCACAGATGGGCCCCAGCTCCCCGGAGCTGCTCCTCAACCCGCCCCAGGGCCTGCTATGGGTCATGAGTCACAAGGCCCAGATCCCCCGTGGGTATTCCCAGAGAACCAGCCAAGGGGACAGGTCCCAGCCAGGGGCCCAGCACCAGCACAGAGCTCCTAGGAACCCACCCGGCTGTGGCAGCAGCCAGAGGAGAGGCAGCCCATGTTCCTGTCAGCCAAAGCCCCTCCATCGTGCCCCAGGTCCCTGGGGCAGGGAGGAGGAAGGCACAGTGTGGCTTCCTCTGCTTGAGCAGCTCAAACCTCACAGCTGCCAGTAAGAGCTGAGAGATGAGAGCAGTTCACTTCCCAGGCGTGCAGAGTTACAGGAAGTTAGAAATTGGCACTAGACCACCCAGCCTACATCATCCCCCATCCAGACAGCATGAGATGGCACCAGAAATGGCCCTACAGATCCCTGCTCTCAACCTCATTCCACTTTGAGCAAATCCCCTAAAGGTGGGTGGGTAGGTTGGTTGGTTGGTTGGTTGATTGGTTGGTTGGTTTTCTACTAGGGATTGAACCCAGGGGTGTTCTACAACCCCAATCTGAGCTATAGCCCCAGCCTTATTTTATTTTATTTGTGTTACTGGGGATGGAACCCGGGAGCATTCTATCTCTAAGCTACACTCCCAGCCCTATTTTATTTTTTTAGTTTGAAACAGGGTCTCACTAAAATGCTGAGTCTGGGCTTAAAGTGTGACCCTCCTGTGTCAGCTCCTAAGCTCCTAACCCCACTGAGGCTTCAGTCTACCACTCATCTCCCTTCTTAAGCCAGGTGAGGATAAGGACCAAGGCAGAGAAAGACCCTCTGATATCCAGGAAAACAGGGCACGGTGGGCATTAAGAGCAGCAACCCCCCATCAGTTAGGAATCCACACCTTGGAGCCAAGGTAACAGTACCCAGCATGGACACAGCACCTTGTGGTCCACGGGTCACTTCCCTGCATGCCCATCTCACAAAAACTAACACAAGAGCACTGCTTATGAACACTGGGTTCCAAGAGTGGGACCAGACAAGCCCTGACTGCACAATTCCCTCCTACTTGTTCAGTGTGATGAATCTACCAAGAGAGTCACTGGCAATGCACCGCTGTGGGCTAAAGAAGCGACAGATTTTTATCTCAATTAAAATATTTTAAAATAGCCAGGCGTGGTGGTGCATGCTTGTAATCCCAGCATTTGGGAGGCTGAGACAGGATGATCCGGGTTCATGGCCAGCCTCAGCTACCTAGTGAGGCACTCCACAACTTAGTGAGACCCTGTTTCAAAATAAAGAATAAAAAAAAGGGCTGGGGGTATAGCTCAGAGGTAGAATGCCCCTGAGTTCAATCCCCAGTACCACCAAAAAAAAAAAAAATAGAGCTGGGGGTATATTTTGAAGGTAGAATGTCTCTATGTTCAATCCCTAGTACCACAACAAGAACAAAATAAATAAATAAATAAATAAAATATCTGTTCATTGCTCTAAGTCAATAAAAGGCATATATTTAAAAACCATTAATATAGCCAGGCATGGTGGCACATGCTTGTAATACCAGTACTTGGGAGGCTGAGACAGGAGGATCACAGGTTCGAGGCCAGCCTCAGCTACTTAGTGAGGCCTCCACAACTTAGTGAGACCCTATTTCCAGATAAAGAACAAAAAAATAAGGCTGGGGGTGGAGCTCAGAGGTAGAATATTCCTGGGTTTAATCCCCAATTCTAAAAAAAAGAATATATTATAATTTAAAGGAGAAAATGTTAAATAAATGGATGGTTCTCCCTTTAAAAAAGAAAATGGAAGCTACAAAGGTTCATTTCTTTAAAATCTTTAACTCAAGGTTTAGAGCTCAGACTGACCACTGACCCCAGTCCTGGTTTCCCCCTCTACCCTAAAGGGAAGTCTGTTTTCACCCAGAAAGGAAGAACCAATGTCTCACTGTCTGATGGTTCTGCCACCCACTCTTCTTTTTTTCTTTTGCTTTTTAACTTTTTCTAAGCTTTCTGAAATGAGCAGGTCTTAATTTTGTAATTAGAAAAAATAATACTCTTTAGAATAACGGCAAATAAAGCCAGGTGTGGTGGGGCACACTTGTAATCCCAGTACTTGGGAGGCTGAGACAGGGGGATCCAGGTTTGTGGCCAGCCTCAGCTATTTAGTGAGGCCCTCAGAGAGTTTAGTGAGACCCTATTTCAAAATAAAGAATAAAAAAATAGGGCTGGGGGTGTAGCTTGGAGGTAGAATGCCTCTGGGATCAATCCCCAGTAACACTGATAATAATAATAATAATAATAATAATAGTAATAATAATAATGGCAAATAAGCCAAGCATGGTAGGGCATGCTTGTAATACCAGTGCTTGGGAGGCTGAGATAGGAGGATCACAGGTTTAAAGCCAGCCTCAGCAATTTAGAGAAGCTATCGGCAACTTAGTGAGACCTTGTTTCCAAATAAATACAAAGGGTTGGGGATATAGCTCAGAGGTAGAATACCCCTTGGTTCAATCACAGTACCACAAAATAAATAAATTAAAAAATAAAATAATGGCAAATAAAAGGAAGCATAAGGAGACAAGGGGACAGGCCCTGTGTTATAAAATAGGTTCTCAAATGTCCCAGGGGGAGCCAGGCGTGGTGGCGCACACCTGTAGCCCCAGTACTTGGGAGGCTGAGACAGGAGGATCACAGGTTCGAAGATAGCCTCAGCAAGCAGTAAGACTCTCTTCAACCTAGAGAGACCCTGTTTCCAAATAAGAAATAAAATCAGGTTGGGGTGTAGCTCAAAGGTAGAATGCCTCTGGGTTCAATCCCCAGCGCCAAAAAAATGTTCTAGGGGACTAGGGGTGTAGCTCAGTCTCAGAGCATATGCTTAACAAGCATGAGGCTTAATTCCCAGGACCAATCCCACAATCAAATGTACTGGGCATGAGAATTACTTGGGGCTCTAAGAGCATGGGCGCAAACCTCAGCCCTGTGGCTTGCTAGGATCTAACCTTGAGCAAGGTCCCTCACCTTTCAGTGCCTCAGATGCTCCATCAACAAAGTGGGGATAATTAATGATAGACTTCACAGGGCGGTTGGAGGGGCAATGAGTTAATTCATGCTACTTCTTCAGAGCCATGTCTTGCACAGACCTGTAGATGTAATAGCTAATGTGACTGCTAAAATTCCGCTTCCATAGTTCTGGAGTGGGACCAGAGAACTATCCCCAGACGCTTCTGATCCAGGAAGAAACACTGAAATGAAATTTCCATTATCATTGATGGCCCTGTAGTTATCTGGAGGAAGGCTTGGGCACTAGGGGCTGCCTAAAGGTGATGTCCACTAAACATTACAAGGCCAGCTCTTTGCCCTCCCTCCATCTGCTCACCCCCATCCAGCTGGGTCACTCCCAACCTTCCCCTGCCCCAGCAGAGCATCCAGGTACTTCCTTCAGCAGGATGAGCCAGATAATGGGCATTAGCGCCCCCTCTGGGCAAGTCTGGGTGGTGCAAGGAGGAAAAGGAAGTCATTTCTAGTTCTAGGGTGGCAGCCATATTGCCCTCTGGCAAAAAGTATAGGGGAAATTCTCTCTGGGGCAAAAGAGAAACAACAACTACCAGGTGTTAGAACATACATGGGTTCCAGCCTGCGTTTTAACAATAAACGTAGCTGTGAGGAAACCACATAAACTCCCTCCAACCTCTGGCTTTTCACCCATGAAGAATAGCAGCGAGCCGGGCGTGGTGGCGCACGCTTGTAATCCCAGCATTCGGGAGGCTGAGACCGGAGGATCCGGGTTCGCGCCCAGCCTCAGCTACCTAGTGAGGCACTCCGAAACTTAGTGAGACTCGGTTTCAAAATAAAGAATAAAAAATGGGGCTGGGGGTATAGCTCGGAGGTAGAATGCCCCTGAGTTCAATCCCCAGTACCGCCAAAAAAAACAAACAAACAAAAAAAAAGAATAGCAGCCATCTTTTGAGAGTCCCCCGTGAACCAGGAAGGTCATACTTTTTATTTCACTGAAGCCTTACCACAACCATATCCACTTTCTGGGTGAAGAATTGGAAATTCAGAGAGTTTAAGAGACTTGCCCAAGGTCAAAGGACTAGTGGGATACCCACACGCCTATAATCCCCGTACATGGGAGGCTGAGAAAGGAGGGTCTGTGATTCAAGGCCAGCCTCGGCAACTTAGTGAGACCCCATTTCAAAGTCAAAAAATAAAGCTGTGGCCGGGCGTGGTGGCGCACGCTTGTAATCCCAGCATTTGGGAGGCTGAAACCGGAGGATCCGGGTTCGCGGCCAGCCTCAGCTACCTAGTGAGGCACTCCGCAACTTAGTGAGACCCGGTTTCAAAATAAAGAATAAAAAAAATAGGGCTGGGGGTGTAGCTCGGAGGTAGAATGCCTCTGAGTTCAATCCCCAGTACTGCAAAAATAAATAAATAAATAAATAAATAAATAAAAAATAAAGCTGTGCATGGCGGCACACACTTGTAATCCCGGTACTTGGGAGACTGAGACAGGAGGATCATGGGTTCGAGGACAGCCTCAGCAAGTAGTGAGGCTCTTAGCAACTTAGCAAGACCCTGTGTCAAAATAAAAATAAAATGGGGGTGTGGCTCAGAGGTAACATACCGCTGGGTTCAATCCCTGTACCACACAAGACAAAAAATAATATAATAAATAAATAATAAAATAAGGCTGAGGGTATAGCTTGGAGGTAGAATGCCCCTAGGTTCAGCATCAAGACCAAAAATAAATAAATAAATAAAAACTGGCAGGTGGCAGTGGTAGAACTCAAACTCAGAGACCCCGCTTTGAACTCTTTAGCCATTCTTATAGGGAAGGCTCGGGCCCTACATGGGAGTGGTATTCAAGGTGAGGCCCTGACAGGCTGGGCTTGAGCACACCCCAAGATTCCTTAGGCCCCCTGGCAATACCCAGATGAAGAGCAACCCCAACTTGAGCCATGACCAGCAAACCCTGAGACTCCTCCCCTGAGCCTGGCAAGCTGGCCTGCGGCATCTGCCTCTGGCAGATGTACGGGGACTCGGGTGGAAGCAGGCAGTGGAGACAGAAGGAGAGACAGGGAGCTCCCCCAGACACTATCTTCAAAAAGGCCTGCAGCTCAAAAACAGCATGTTCATGATTCATTCATCTGATTTCCCTGGATGCAGATGGGAGGGGGTGTTGAGCCAGCAAGGTGGTGCATGCTGTAATCCAATGCGAAGCTGAGACAGGAGGATCACAGGTTCAAGGTCAGACTGGGCAATTTAGGGAGACTCTGTTTCATAATAAAAATTAAAAAGGGCTAGGGAAGGAGCTCAGCGGTAGAACATCCCCTGGGTTCGATCCCCCGTACCAAAACACAAACACACAAAAAAATGAGGGTGCAGTGAGCACCTGAGCAACGGAATCTTCGGAGACTCCACCTGAACCATGAGGTGAAGCCCACCAGCCCTGTCCAAAGTGCAAATCCACAGGCAAAATAAATGTCACCATTATTGTAAGCAATAAGCTTCCGGGAGGCTTATTACATGGCATTAGATAACTGGCCCAGGGGAAAAGCCAGAATCTGAGTCCAAGCAAACTGGCTCCAGAGCCGGCACCTCCGGCTGCTCTACATGGGCCCTGCTGTGTGAGAGACAGCACAGAAGAAGGGTGTGGGGCTTGCCTGGAGTCCAAACTGTCTTCATTCATTAATTCAACAAAGGTGTGTTGCATCTCTTTTATGTTCCTGGCTCTCTGCGAGTTCTGAGCACAGGTGGAAAGACAGGAAGATCCCTGCTCTGAGTGGAGGGCAACGAGGTGGATTCTAGTACTTGGGAGGCTGAAGCAGGAGGATCAAATATTTGAGACCAGCCTCAGCAACTTAGAGACCCTCAGAAATTTAGTGAGACCATGTTTCAAAATAAAATAGTAGGACTAGGGATATAGCTCAGAAGTAGAATGCACCAGGGTTCAGTATCCCCAGTCCCACAAAAATAAATTAATCAATTAATTAGTTGATTAATTAATTTTTAAAATAGGGCATGTACGTCAGAAGTAGAATGCCCCGAGACTCAATCCCCAACACCACAAGAAAAGGGGGGGAGGGTAATGTTAGGCGGTGTTTATAATATGGTGATATGATCCAAAGGGAATCAAATGTTTGAGGAGCCCCACTTCAGGGGAATGATCTGGGATAGCCTTTCTGAAGAGGAGATGGCAAGAATGAGGGGGATGCGAGCTGAACATGGTGGTGCACGCCTGAAATTCCAGTACTTGAGAAACTGAGATAGGAGGATCACAGGTTCAAGGACAGTCTCAGCAACATAGACTCTTTTTTTTTTTTTTTCCTGCGGTACAGGGGATCATTCTACCTCCGAGCTACAGCACCAGTCCTAATTTTTTATTCTTTATTTTGAAACAGGGTCTCACTAAGTTGTGGAGGGCCTCACTAAGCAGCTGAGGCTGGCCGTGAACCCAGATCCTCCGGTCTCAGCCTCCCAAATGCTGGGATTACAAGCATGCGCCGCCACGCCTGGCTGAGACTCTTTTAGAATAAAAAATAAAATAGTGCTGGGGGTATAGCTTGGAGATAGAATTCCCCTGGGTTCAATCCCCAATAAATACCACATGCACACAAAAAAAGAGTGAGATGAATGGGAAGAATAGAAGGAACAGCAGCAAGTGTCAGGAACATTCTTACCTGGCTTCACATTCTGGCTCCCCTCCCTTAGCAGATGTATGACCTGTGGAAGTGACCTCCACTTGCTCATGAAATAGGGATCCTTTTAGAACCCACCTCATAGGACTGCTATTCTCACAAGCAAGGATTGTTCTAAGGAATAAATGAGCTAATGTATGTATAGTACATGATCCAGAGCCTGATCATTGCTGGGAGAGGCAGTATATGCCTATAATCCCAGGACTTGGGAGGCTGAAACAGGAGGATCAGAGGTTTGAGGCCAGCAACTTAGCAAGACTCTGTTTCAAAATAAAAAGAGTTAGGGGGAGAGCTGGGCATGGTGGTGCATGCTTGTAATCCCAGCATTTGGGAGGCTGAGACCAGAGGATCCAGGTTTGCGGCCAGCCTCAGCTACCTAGTGAGGCCCTCCGCAACTTAATGAGCCCCTGTTTCAAAATAAAGAATAAAAAATAGGGCTAGGGCTGTAGCTCAGAGGTAGAATGCCCCCGGGTTCCATCCCCAGTACTGCAAAAAAAGAAAAAGGGCTGGGGGTATAGATTGGAGGTAGAATGCCCCTGAGTTAAATCCTTAGTACCAAAAAAAGGAATAAGTCAATAAATATCAATGGTTACAGTTTGAATTCTGCTGAGGCCAAGGCGTCCAGTGCAATGTCCAGAGCCCCAGAGCCTACTCTGCTCCCTTCAGGTGGTACCAACCAAGGATACTGGGGAAGAGCTTCTGCAGAGCACGGGTCAGGGAGCCCTCCACCTGCACTGGTGCTGAGGCCACTAGGGGTGGGCCAGGGAGGTGGAGGAAAGGAGCACATATTTCTCTGAAGCATGTTGACACACAGACCGCTTCACCACCACCACCCCCAGAGTTATCCCTGACTCATCTCCTCAACTCAGGGCTCAGGCCATCCCCCTCAAAGCTCAGGAGCCTGGGGCTGAAGGTGGGACTGGTTGTCAGTCCCACCCTAGAGGCCGTGGGCACCCACACATCCAGAGGAAGAGACAGGGTACAAGATGCTGGAAAGAGGGCAGAAAGACTCAGAAAACTTCAGAGGGCCAGAAACCCTGCTGGGGTAAAGTAGCACCTGCCAAGAACTGGCACACCCTCCAGGACCCTGGGGGCCACCCTGCAGGGAGTCGACACGCATGCAAAGAAAATACCCAGGAATAACCCACCAAGCACAACGGCGCACGCACAGGCCCGCTGAGAGGAGCTGCACATGGTCACACAGAGGTGCACCTCCAGGAGCACACGTGTGTGCCCAGCATGGATGTGCACTCCCAGTCACCTGACCAGCAGGACTCTGGCTGTGCCAAGATCCTTCAGGTACCAAAACCTGCTGCCATCTGTTGCCCCAGACCTAGCAGGGACCAGCCTGCCAGCCCAGCATGGTCCAGAAAGGAGGCAGCCACACTGGATCTGAACCAGGGAAGTGAGTGAGATGTGCTCTGACCTCAAGAGCAAGATCAAGTCTAAAATCAGAGCCTGGGCAGGGCCAGGGGCTCAACACACCCTCCATCCCTGGCCAGGTCCCTCAAAGCACAACAATCCTTGCTTTGTCATTCCACGTGACTTGGTAGTCCCTGTGGCTACTTTGCATTTGTGAGCAGATGGACAGGATCCTCTCGTCCCCTCTGGAAGCCCTGAAGAGAAGTAGAAAACAGAAAAACAAAAACAAAGCACACACATGCACACACACACACACACACACAAAGTGCAGCATAGCAGGCTGAGATCAGACATGAGGTAGAACTTCCAACTGGAGATACACCAAGCATCAAGAGAGATGGAGGCAAGAAGAAAGTGTCATGCATCAGATGCCCTCTTTTTTTTTTTTTTTTTTTTTTTTTGTGTGTGTGTGTGTGTGTGTGTGATGCTGGGGATTGAACTCAAGGGTGTTCTACCTCTAAGCTACACCCCAGCCCAATTTTATTTTTTATTTTGAAACAGGGTCTCTCAAAGTTGCTAAGGAACAAGGGGAATAGAGCTGGGTATGATGGTGCACGCCTGTAATCCCAGTACTTTGGAGGCTGAGACGGGAGAACAGCAGGTTTGAAGCCAGCCTCAGGAATTTAGCATGACTCTGTTTCCAAATAAAAAATAAAAATAGGGCTGGAGGTGTAGCTCAGAGGTAGAACTCCCCAGAACCACAAAGGGGGGTGAGGAATAAAGGGTGTCTCTCCCTCTGCAGACCGTCTGCACTATTTCTTGAGTGTGTGTTCCTTTCTTTGACCCAAAAGCTTACTCTCAAGATGGCCACACTCTCCCTTGAGTGTGTGTTTCTTACTTTACCCTAAAAGGCATCTCTCTCAACATAGCCCTCATTCTCCTTTGAATTTGTATCTGCTTTATTACATAAATCTGTGTTTCTAAGAAAGAAATTAAAAATAAAAGGAGAATAGACAGATAAGGTGGCATTACTATTTTTATCTTTTTTTGTGTGTGTGGTACTGAGGGTGATTGAACCTAGGGGCATTCTATCTCCGAGCTACACCCCCAGTCCTATTTTTATTTTTTTATTTTTATTTTTATTTTTTTTTTTTGCGGTACTGGGGATTGAACTCAGGCGCATTCTACCTCTGAGCTATACCCCCAGCCCTATTTTTTATTCTTTATTTTGAAACCGAGTCACACTAAGTTGCAGAGTGCCTCACTAGGTAGCTGAGGCTGGCCGCGAACCCGGATCCTCCGGTTTCAACCTCCCCAATGCTGGGATTACAAGCGTGCACCACCACACCCGGCTCTATTTTTATTCTTTATTTTGCAACAGGGTCTCTCTAAGTTGCAAAGGTCCTCACCAAATAGCTGAGCTATCTGTGAACCTGGATCCTCCAGTCTCAGCCTCCCAAGTACTGGGATTACAAACTTGTGCCACCACACTCGGCTTCCCCAGTACTACTTTTTATTCTTTATTTTGAAACAGGGTCTCACTAAGTTGCAGAGGGCCTCACTAAGTAGCTGAGGCTGGCCGCAAACCTGCCATCCCCCTGTCTCAGCTTCTCAAGTACTGGGATTACAAGCATGCGCCACCACGCCTGGCTCTTTTTTTTTTTTTTTTTTTTTTTTTTTTTTTT
>PVLC010039037.1:0-5000 GCA_004027655.1 Graphiurus murinus
AAGGAAGGGAAGGAGGCGCATGGCGGTACACTTCTGTAATTCCAGTACTTAGGAGGCTAAGACAGGATTGCAGATTAGAGACCAGCCTCAGCAGTTTAACAAGACTCTCAGCAACCTAGCAAAACCTTGTTTCAAAACAAAAAATTTAAAAAGGGCTGAGGGTATAGCACACAAGTATAAAGCCTCTGAGTCCAATCCCCAGTCTCTCTTCTCTCTCTTCTCTCTCTCTCTCTCTCTCTCTCTCTCTCTCTCTCTCTCTCTCTCTCTCACACACACACACACACACACACACACACACACACACACAGAGAGAGAGAGAGAGAGAGAGAGAGAGAGAGAGAGAGAGAGAGAGAAGAGAGAGAGAGAGAGAGAGAGAGAGAGAGAGAGAGAGAGAGAGAGAGAAGGAAAAGAAACAGAAAGATGACCCTATCTTGGGTTCTCTAGAAGACATATCAAAATGAAATTTAATTTACTTTCTCTCCATTTCCACTTTTTTCCTTTCCTATCTGCCATCATTAGGAAACCTTTTGATCCATCAGAGGTCACACACCCAAGTCTGCACCATGGTGTATTTAGTACAGTACATGCCAGGCAAGCCCTCGGTAGATATGTTGTGACTTCTGTGTCCATTGTTAGCATCCTCATTTCACTCCTCAACTCTCCATCTCCCAATGCCAGTGCCAAACTGCCATTTCACAGTCCTTTACCAGATGGTAGAAAGAGCTTCAAGCTCCACTGGTTGGGGAGAAACAAAACTGATTTCCCTCCTAAAGCAGACAGAAGAGTAGAGGGCAGCTGAGTGCGGGTGAGTGAGGGCACCTGCAGGTTGATGCCCATCGGACCAGTCTCCAGCTGAGAGCTCTGCAGACAGTGAGCACCACTGAACTGCCTCTGCACCTCGAGAGTCTGCAATCACAGCCTTTCAAAAGTCAACCTGAGTGTAATTTGGTTGGAGCCTAGACCCATCCTTCCTACCAAGTCTTCCTGCAACTCCCACCAGGGAAGCCATGGCTGGAGTCCTTCCAGAAGTCTGCAACTCAGCAGGCCAGTCCAGGGAAGGAGAAGTGGGACTGATCAGCACAGCCAGCTGAAGAGACAGTGGGCTTGGGGACAGGATCCAAGCAGAGCCATGTCTCCCTTACCCCCATTGTCAGGACCCAGAGGTGAAGCATTGGAAGGCCAGGAGTATTCATGCTGACACCTCCAAATATTAGTGATGCCTTTGCTGATGATACCATTGTCAATCAAACCTTTTCCATCCAGCTGTGCCTATAGCAATCTACAGAGGCCAACTTTACTTTTTTTTTTTTTCCCAAATCTTTTCCATAAAAAGTATGTTCTGAGTAGCTAATAAAGTAACCACTATTAGGTGAGGCCAGTGAGAAATCTTTTGTATGAATCAAGCAGGTAATCCAGGCATTATGGTGTGGATCTTAAATGTCTCCCAAAGTCCCTTATATTGAAGGCTCAGTTCCCAGCTAATGCTGCTACTGGGAGGTGAGGGAACCTTTAAGAGGTGGAGCTTGATGGGAGGAAGTTAGGTCATTGGGGGCATGCTTTTGAAGGGGACATTGAGATTTAGGCCCCTTTCTCTCTCTTTGCTTCTCCGCTACTAAGGGCCCCCAGAGAGGCCCCTTTCTCTCTCTTTGCTTCCTAGCCACTATGAGGTGAGCAGCTTTGCTCTACCACACACTTCCTGCCATGATGTTCTGCCTTGACACAGGTCCAAAGCTATAGGGTCAAGTGACCATAGACTAAAACCACACAAATCATGAGGCCAAATAACCTTTTTTCTTTTAAATTCGTTATCTCAGATATTTTGTCACAGCAATGGAAAGCTGACTAACACACCAAGGATACTCTCAACTCTTTGTTTTATAGCCCCCAGAGTCAGGTAGGCCTTTGAGAACACTCAGAGAGCCATTCCCCATTCAAGGCAGGAGAAAACCAAAGGATATATGTGGCATTACCTCCACAGAGGTAGCAAGTCTAACCTGGAGATGTCAGTGGTAGAATGTTGGAGTAGGAAAGTTCTTTAGTCTCTCTAACTTCTAATTTTGGACCAGAAAAGGCTGACAACTTGACTTATCATCATGATAGAATGTTATGCCCTCAAATAATTATAAGAAACCTAGCTGTTCCACTAGAAAAATAAATCACCCTAAAAATGTAGACTCTGTATTGCCATGACCCCAGTATTTGAGTGATGACATCGAGCCTTTGGGTTTGTTTTGGTGAGTCTCAAAAAAGAAAGGAAGTTGTTTTGAAGGGTTGCTTATTGGAAAGTCTAATACAATCACACTAGCTGCCCAAGTCAATTGTAAAATTGTAGATTTATTATGTTTAGCAGAAATGTAGCCCGTATGTTTGAAATATTATCCAAATGACGTGGCTTCAACTTAGAAATCTTATATGAATTGAAACTAGTGAATTAGGGAGGCCTGTTGCCTTCAGCACTAAAGTTTGTGAGAGGTGAGTCAAGAACCATTTATAGTAGTGATAAAAGACTATATTTAAGGCTGTAAAAATGTGGCATAGAAGGTCTCAGTTCAGAAGTAAATTTATTTTATAGGCTCAGCAAAGGAACAACTGAAAACTTTTACAAATGAGAGGTATGACCTATTGAAATCTTAAAGATAAAATATCTCAATTATTCCTTGGGACTGGGTACAATAATTACACCCTTGAATGTTGAAATGTAAATCAGAGCCTTGAAGTCAGCAACAGCTTAACTAGACAGTGGTATACATGGCCAATGACAGTTACCCAAAGCCATCGTCCAACTGTCACCTTGTGGGCTCAAATGTGTGTTAATGGGATGGGCCACTTGGGAACCTAGCAAGTAACTAGGGAAGGCATCAGACTCCTGCCCAATTAGCAGACACCTCATCTGATGGGGCATTATGTTTTTGCTCTGTCAAGAAGCCAGCGATCCTTTACTTGGAATTCTATGTTTGGTTCAAGCTAGAACTAGTTAGAAATAGGACTTAATGCCTGACAAGGATAGGTGTGTACTCTAATCAAAACAGCTTCTTGCCAGGCGTGGTAGCACATGCCTGGAATATCTTAGAAGGCTGAAACAGGAAGATTGCAGGTTCGAGGCTAGCCTCAGCAACATAGTGAGACCCTCAGCAACTTAGAACCTGTTCCAAAATAAAAATAAAAGGGGCTGGGTGGGGGTATAGCTCAATGCCCCTAGGTTCAATCCCAGTAAAAAAAAAAAAAAAAAAAGAAAGGTGAGAAAGAGAGAGCCTTCTTAACTTTAGCTTCCTACATACCTCTGACCTCATCAGTGGTCACCATGTCTCTCCTTGTCCTCAATCTCCATTCCTCCAGCTCACCCTTCCTCAGCGTTCTGCACTGGTTGCTGCTTCCACCTGGAGTTCTCTTCTTGAGATATATGATATATGTACCTGTCTCCTTTTCATCCCATCTTAGTTTAAATGTCACCTCCTGAAAGCCATCCCTGTAGGACCAAATCTAGCCTCCCTGTCTCTTTATCTGTCCACACACACTCAGTGCACACACACACACACACACACACACACACACACACACACACACACACATGCACATCAATCATCCTATCTTAATTCTGTCAGATCATATATAATTATCTGATATTTTAATTTTCTTACTTTTAAAATGTGTGTACTGTATTTCTGCCATTGTGTGAACCATAACTTCCAATTTCTTTACTCACTGTCATAGAGTCTGCACATCAAATCACTCTTATCACAAGCAGGTGCTTAATCCATAATTTTTTAAATGCATGCATGGCAGAGTCCTGACAAGGGAATCTATGAGGAATGGTTTGGAAGAGCTCTAGTGAAGAATAGAAGAGGCCAGCCTCCAGCCCCAGAGTTGACCTTAGCAAGTCACTTCTTGCTGGTCTAAGGACCTCACATCCTCATCTGGAAGCAGAGGAAGCAGGACAGGATCAGCAGTTGCCACTTCTATTCTATGAAGCCTTTCCTCTGCTCCACCATCCACAGCTCCAAGTTGAGCCCAGCAGCTTTGCTTCCATCTTTTTCAGATGCTTGATCTAAGATCAGGAATCATTAGCACTCAGGGTCCACTTAAACCACATGGTTTTCTTCTGATGTATAACTCCATCTGACACCCGTCTCATCATGCCTGCCCATTTTCCAGACTTTCAGAATGATATCTTTCAAAATTAGCAGAAAGACAGTAAATATTTTCAAGCTTCCCTTTAGGTGCCTTAAATATAAGCCCTGATTTTTTTTTAAAAAGTACAATTTTCAAGCAATCTCGTGGTTTTAGATGGTAGATTTCTTGGACACTGGGATACTAGCACAGTGCTTAGAAATACCCATCCAGTCAGCAAAATAAGTACATTGCCTCAATAAATGGCAAAGCCCTCAGCAGAATCATTAGATGAATAAAAAGTCAATCATAAAAATAAGTACATATAACTACTACATGTAGATATCATTGGCAATTATGAGCCTAAAGGAGAGAAACTGGTGGCTTGGGTAAATCACAGGTGCCTCCAAGTATTTGTAATTGTGTGACTATGAAATACTCATTGCAAATTAATCTCTTTTATACCATTGTTAAAGAACACTGGTGTTCATGGTGGTATTTTAATGGAAACTGAGGGCCATTGCCTTTTATTCACATGCCCAAAGACATGCACTAGTCAAGCTTGCCACTCACCCCCTTCTATCAGCGCCAAACATCTTAGAAAATACTAGAGATTCCTAAAATACATCAGTGCTTTGGGAAATTACTTCATCTCCAAGAGCAAACCTTTGCACGCTTAGGCAGACACACATGCATCTCTCATTAGATAATGTCTCTAGAACTAGGAATGAAAGTAACAATGGCCTTCCTCAGAGGCCAGTGGCTTCCCTCAAAGCAGAGAAAGAGATGCCAGACGTTGGTATCCATGTAATTTTTGACCATTAGAAAGACTGGGAGATGCTCTTTCACTGAATCCCTTTGGACTAACAACGGAGCCCAGCTGGAGCACAAAA
>PVLC010039037.1:10000-14392 GCA_004027655.1 Graphiurus murinus
CATCTTTGTTAGATACAAACTGGTAAAGGCATACATGCACACATTTCTCATTTAGCCCTTTCTTAATTTCTGCGCACTGCCTCCCCCTTCCTCCTTCTCAAGTTCAGTTTAGTGGTTGACTTTGATATCTTTGTGAAAGTACATCATATGCATTAGGGTGTTCCCCCCCCCCATCACCTTCAGTTAGTCACCTTCTTTGCTCATCTAAGGTTTCTCCTTCTTTATCTAGAGTCCCTCTTATGTCCCACTTTCTCCCTGGCTTCCATGCATATTAGGGACAACATATAATTTTTTACTTTTTGTGACTGACTAATCTCACTTAGCATGTTTTACAGTTCCATCCATTTCCCTGCAAATGACATGATTTTGTTCTTTTTTTATGGCTGAGTAAAATTCCATTGTGTACATATCCCATAGTTTTGTAATCCATTCATATGTTGATGGACATCTTGGCTGGTTCCATAGTTCGGCAATTGTGAATTGTGCTGCTATAAACATAGATATGCTTGCATCAGTCTGATAGTTTGGTTTCCATTCTTTTGGGTAGATACCCAGAAATTGTATTGCTGGATCATAAGGTAGGTTCATTCCCATTTGTCTGAGGATCCTCCATATGGTTTTCCAAAATGGTTGCACTAATTTGCAATCCCACCAGCAATGTATTAGGGTTCCCACTTCTCCACACCCCCGCCAGCAATTGTTGTTGTTCGTGTTTTTGATGATGGTCATTCTGATTGGAGTTAGGTGAAATCTCAAGGTAGTTTTGATTTGCATCTCTCTGATTACTAATGATGTTGAACATCTCCTCATACATTTATTGGCCATTTGTATTTCTTCTTTTGTGAAGTGTCTATTTAGATCCTTTGCCATTTTTTGATTGTGTTATTTGTTTTCTTAGCTGTGAGTTTCCTGAGTTCTCTGTATATCCTAGATATTAGTCCTCTATCAGAAGAGTAGCTGGCAAAAATTTTCTCCCACTCTGTGGGTTCTCTGTTGATGTTTTTGATAGTTTCTTTGCTGCACAGAAGCTCTTTAGTTTAATGCAATCCTGTGTATTGATCTTCCTTTCAGTTGCTTGTGCCTTTGGGGTCTTGTTGAGAAAGTTTTGACCTGTGCCTATGTGTTGAAGTGTTAGACCCATGCCTTCTTCAAGTAGCTTCAAGGTCTCTGGTCTGACTTCCAGGTCTTTGATCCATCTTGAATTGACTCTTGTGCGAGGTGAGAAAGTGGGTTTTATTTCCATTTTCCTGCAAATGGTTAACCAGTTTTGTCAACACCATTTGTTAAAGAGGCTATCCTTTTTCCAGTGTATGTTTTTGGCTCCTATGTAAAAAATCAATTGACTGTAAATGTGTGGGTTTATTTCTGATTCTTCTATTCTGCTCCATTGGTCTGTGTGTCTGTTTTTGTGCCAATACCATGCTGTTTGTAATACTGTGCCTTGTAGTATAGTTCAAAGTCAGGTATTGTGATGCCTCCTGCATGGATCTTATTGCTAAGAACTACTGTGGGATATTCTGGGCCTTTTGTTGTAACAAATACATTTAAGGACTGATTTTTCTATGTCTGTGAGGAGTAATATTGGTAATTTAATGGGTATCACATTGAATCTGTAGATCACTTTTGGCAGAATGGCCATTTTGATGATATTTATTCTGCCTATCCAAGAGCATGGAAGTTCTTTCCATCTTCTAAGGTCTTCTTTAATTTCTTTTTTCAACTTTTTATAGTTTTCCTTATAGAAGTCTTTTACCTCCTTGGTTAGGTTTATTCCTAAGTATTTTATTTTGGGGGGTGCTATTTTTTTTTTGTGATACTGGGGATTGAACTCGGGGGCATTCTACCTCTGAGCTATACCCCCAGCCCTATTTTTTGTTCTTTATTTTGAAACCGAGTCTCACTAAGTTGCGGAGTGCCTCACTAGGTAGCTGAGGCTGGTCGCGAACCTGGATCCTCCGGTCTCAGCCTCCCGAATGCTGGGATTACAAGCGTGTGCCACCACGCCCGGCTAGGGGGGTGCTATTTTTAGTGGAATTGTTTTCTGGATTTTTTTTTCATTGGATTTATGGTCGGCATATAGGAAAGCTTCTGATTTTTTAAAGACTGATTTTGTATCCAGACACTTTGCTGAATTTGTTGATCAGTTCTGTAAGTTTTTTGGTTGACTTTGTTGGGTCTTCTAAGTATAGTATCATGTCATCTGCAAAAAGGGATAGTTTTAGTCCCTTTTTCCTATTTTTACCCCTTTGATTTCCTTCTCTTGCCTTATTGCTCTGGCTAGAGTCTCAAGTACTATATTGAACAGAAGTGGTGATAATGGACATCCTTGTCTTGTTCCTGTTTTTAGTGGGAACTCTTGCAGTTTTTCCCCATTGAATATAATGTTGGCTGTGGGCCTATTGTATATTGCCTTTATGATGTTGAGGTATGTTCCTTCTATTTCAATTCCCTACGGTGCTTTTAGCATGAATGGGTGTTGGATTTTATCAAATGCTTTTTCAGCGTCTCTTGAAATGATCATGTTATTTTTGTTTTTGGTTCTGTTTATGTGGTGAATTACATGGAATGTTTTCCATATGTTGAACCAGCCTTGCATCCCTGGAATGAACCTGACTTGGTCATGGTGTATGATTTTCGGATATGGTTTTGAATGCGCATTGCTAGCATTTTCTTTAGCAGTTTTGAGTCTAAGTTAATCAGTGATATAGGCCTATAGTTTTCCTTTCTTGAGCAGTCTTTATTTGGCTTTGGTATTAAGGTGATATTGGCTTCATAGAATGTGTTTGGGAGAGTCCTGTTTCTTTTTATTTCACAGAATAGATTGAGTAGTATAGGGATTAGCTCTTCTATAAAAGTTTTATAATATTCACTTGGAAAACCATCTGGCTCTGGGCTTTTGTTTGATGGTAAACTCTTTATTGCTGTTTCTATCTCTTTGATTGCTACTGGTCAGTTTAAGTTTTGCATATCTTCTTGACTCAATTTAGGAAGGTTATATGTGTCTAGAAACTTGTCAATTTCTTCTAGATTTTCCAGTTTGTTGTAGTATAGTTTTTCAAAGTAGTTTCTGATAATCCTCTGGATTTCCACACTGTTAGTGGTAATAGCACCTTTTCATCTCTTATTTTGGTAATTTGGGTTGATTCCCTCTTTCCTTTAGTTAGGTTGGCTAATGGTTTGTCTACCTTGTTTATTTTTTCAAGAAACCAGCTTTTGGTTTTGTTGATTTTTTGTATTTTTTATTCTCTATTTCATTAATTTCTGCTCTGATTTTCATAATTTCCTGTCTTCTAATGGTTTTGGAGTTAGATTGTTATTGTTTTTCAAGGGCTTTGAGCTATGTCCTTAGGTTATTTATTGGGTGATATTCTATTCTTATATGGGCACTCAGTGCTATAAACTTTCCTCTTGCCTTCAAGATGTCCCGGAGGTTTTGATATGTTGTGTCTCTATTTTCATTGGTTTCTAGGAATTTTTAATTTCTCCCCTTACTTCTTCTATGACCCATTCCTCTTTCAGCAGTGTGGTATTCAGTCTCCATGTGTTTACATGGTTACTCTGGGTCTTCTTAGAGTTGATTTCTAGTTTCATTCCATTGTGGATTGAAAAAACGCAGGGGATTATGTTACATTTTTTCAATTTGCCAGTGCTTGCTTGTGGCCCAGAATGTGGTCTATTTTGGAGAAGGTTCCATGGGCAGCTGAGAAAAATGTGAATTCAGCTGTAGTTTGGTGAAATATTCTGTATGTCTCTAATAGGTCCATTTGGTTTATGGTATTCTTTAGGTCTGAGGCATCTTTACTGACCTTTTTTCTGGAAGATCGGTCTAGTGATGTGAAAGGAGTATTGAAGTCTTCCAATATTATTGTATTGGGATCTTTGTGTGACTTTATATCATGAAGAGTTTTATGAAAGTGGCTATACCTTTGTTTGGGGCATAAATATTAATTATTATTTCCTCTTGCTGATTATCTGATATCATAGATCCTACTCCTGCTTGTCTTGGAGTTCCATTGGCATGAATTACCTCACTCCAGCCCTTCACCTTTAGATTGTGGGAATCTTTGTTTGTAAGGTGTGTTTCTTGCATGCAGCATATAGATGGATTATGGGTTTTAATCCATTTTGCCACCTTGTGTCTTTTTATTGGGGAGTTGAGTCCATTTATATTCAGTGTGATTAGTGAGAGATGATTTTTAATTCCTAACATTTTGAATTTTGACTTCTGTTTGAGGTAGTGTTTGTTCTTCTTTTCTTAGTTGTTTGCTTCTTAGAAATTATTGTATCTCTGGTTTACTTGTTAGTCCTTCTTTGTAGTTAATCTCTTTGAGTATTTTCTCTAGTGCTGGTTTAGAAGACATAAATTCTTTGAGTTTCTGTTTGTCATGGAAG
>PVLC010039038.1:0-14460 GCA_004027655.1 Graphiurus murinus
TTACAGGTGTATTTTCTTATGATTTCAAAAAAGGCTGTGACATAGAAAACTTTCACATCAGCATCAACTACACAGGAGATATTTCCTTGTTTTAGTATGTAAAACAAATCCCTAAAAGATAGCCATGCAATCTAAAATGTTTAATAATTACCCTCCTGGTAATGACTTGTGCCAAGCTCCCCTCCCCTCTTTTAGTTTCCTAGGATGAGGAAAGTCAGTTCCTGCAAGGCCACCAATACCTCCCTGGGAAAGCAGAAAGAGAGGAGGATATTTCCTCTTCCTAAAGCAACTGTGTGTCCTGCCCCTCAGGTCTTCCATGGTTGTGATTTTGGCTTTTTTTTTTTTTCTTTTTTCTAAAGTGTCACAGAATAAGAAATATTATTTATAACATTTAGGTAAGAGAGTCAGTAAACTATAACCACTGGAACTTCAGATGGGTGTAAAAAAGGCAGTGGTGTTACAATGTGTGCCCTGTTAAGATGTATGAGTATGGATTCCCCTCATCAACTCACTATTTGCTGAGGTTTAACTCTATGCCTGAAAGAATCTTCTAGACATTCCAGTGGTAAGACTAGCACCTTCCATTTTCATGGCTACTTAAAAGACAAAGCCAGCCGGGCGTGGTGGCGCACGCGGTGGTGCTTGTAATCCCAGCATTCAGGAGGCTGAGACCGGAGGATCCGGGTTCGCGGCCAGCCTCAGCTATCTAGTGAGGCACTCTGCAACTTAGTGAGACTCGGTTTCAAAATAAAGAATAAAAAATAGGGCTGGGGGTATAGCTCGGAGGTAGAATTCCCTTGAGTTCAATCCCCAGTACCGCAAAAAAAAAAAAAAAAAAAAAGACAAAGCCTGGGGCTAATGAGTCTGCTTTTCCCAGTGTAGGATTTTCATTTCCCATAGGTGAAAGGCAAGTAGAAATGTTCACTGTATGGAGCTACATATCTCTGCCAATTGGCAACACTTTACTAATCACAATGAGCCCAACTGTCACCTGACTTAGCCTCCTTCCTTGTTATGGTTTGGATTTAAAATGTCCCCTAAAGCTCATGTATTAAGCTGTGCGGCCGTATCTCTATGGCTGCCTGGAAGGGTCCCTGTGGGCATGGCCAGGTCACTGCAGCTTCCATCTGCTCTCTTTCCTACCTCCATGAGCTGACACAAGCTCTCACCCTCTCTCTCTGCTCCCCTCCATGATGCCCTGAGGACCCACAGCCACGGCTCCTGCTTGGAAGCCAGTATAACATGGACTGAGAGCTCCAGCACTGTGAGCAAATAAATTCTTCTTCCTTTAAGGATTTATGTCAGGTGTGTGGGTCATAGCTGTGAGAATGCTGACTCAACCATGCCTACTGAGCAAGTCCAAACAAACAAGCTAGCTGCCTTTACAAATAAGGGCATAGGCCTCTCTCCCACGGTCCTGGAATTGCACTTATGTGATTCAGAAGAGCTGGCTTTGGGATTCAGGCTCTTGCCTGGCCATCCAAAGGCAATGATGCTTTCAATAGAGAAGGCACCATAGCAGGTACTGAAGAAAGGTAACTGGTAGGAGGCTGACAAAGAGCTGCTAGAGCAGCAGAACAGCCATAACCTGGTCTAAGCATCTACCCAAAGATAGCTTTGTAAAAGAGAGAGGCTCGGATGTCCTACTCACTGCACTATCCCCATTTATTTAGTATGTGTCTGTTACAAAATGGTCACTGAATGAATTTGTTTTCCATCTGTAAATTTGAACTACACTAGTGGCCAAATAAGGAAGTGGAATGCATCTACTCATTGGGATGGAGCAACTGAACTGAGTTAGGAAAAATGAAACTTTCTCAATGCAAATCTCTTTGATTTGCATTTTGATTTTTTAGTTTTAGAGCAAGAATAACATTCAGCCCAGGGAAAGCAACTAACAAGCAAAAATGACCTTGAATGTTCTCTAAATTGTTTATATCCAGACAGATAAAGCTGCTTGAAGGGGTCATTTCTAAGGTTTTATAAAGTGAGACCTGATAATATCTGAGGATTGTCTGATAGCATACACTAGAAAACAAAACCAACTCAGATATTTCCCTTGCCAAAGACAGTCAATAGATCAAACGTGCAAGACTCATTCATCATTACTATTTTTAATGCCAGTCTCTATGAATTCTGACTAATTGGACACAAAAAGTCCTTTGTGAGCTTATGAGAGAGATATATCACCATGATGAGGTATGTAGAGTTCACTAATATATTCCAAATGTGTTCCATATACTTTAATATGGCTATCTGGGCCTTGATATAAAAACAGGATAATTAAAAATTATAACCTGGGCTTAAGAGGATAAAATGAGCCAGATTCCCAACAATTCAGCCTATCATAGCTCACCTGTGGAGGAATTTATTCTTCCTAGTGATAGTCCACAGCCAGAAGAAGAAGGTACAGGAAAATTCAGGAATGAAGGAGGAGGAGGAGGATGGAGAAAAGGAAAAAGATACAAGATCAAAAAGGATGACAAGGGGACAGGAAAATATACAACACTTTCAACATGCAGTCTCCAATGATGTTAGTAACAATACCAGATTAATACAGAATGATGTCCACATTTTTAGATTAAATCTAAATTTACAGAGAAAAACTCAGTCAAAAAAATTCTCATGATACATGCATAGTTAGTCAAAAAAGAATTGTCACAGGAAAATTTTTTTCTTATATATATATGCATCAACCAGAAAATAGGAAAAGTAAAAACAAGATTATATCTATATAACAATTCTTTTTTTTTTCCAAGCAGAGGACAGCAAGTCATTTTTAAGAGATAAAGTCTGAAAAATGACATTCAGTTATTTGAAGCACGGTCCATCATACTTTTTAACAAGTTCTCTAACATCCTATATCTTACTACCTAGCCCCAGTAATAACCATCTAACTTATTCAAGCCAGTCATTCAAACTCTTCTTCACTCTCCACTAAGTCTTATAAAACAGGCATAAGTGGAATGAATAAGTAGGAGCTTCATAAGTGCTTCCATTCTCTCACTGTAGCCTGCATTATTTATTTATCCCAGGCATCTCTACAGGAGAGATATCACATTTTGTACTTAGCTTCTTAGATATCACTGTGCTCACTCTTCTCTTTGAATATTCTGTGCCTTAAAAACCACTGTTTCCACTGCACACATGTTTCCTGCATGGCCTGACCTTGTGATAAAAAGCTAAGACAAAGAAGGTCATGCAGCTGCCTGTGAATTTTCAGCAGCTGCTTCTAGCATTGTGTTTCTTGCAAACGTGCAACATTTTTTCTCTCTTATGCAAAATAAATAATCATTAGGGTAAAAAAATCCACCCTTGTAGAGTTTAAAATCTCATCACTCCCTAAAGATGACTTAACAATGACCTTTCAATATTTGCTGGCAACAAAAACACCACACAAGGAGGTTGTCATACCTTTCTTGGACTTTCCTGTATTTAACAAAAACAGAAGGACAAAGATTTCATTCACTCTAAAGCTTACAAAGAACAACTGACAAGCTGTACAAAAGCCAGTGACCATTACAACTTTGAGAGTTGTGTTCTACCTGACTCTCAAGGTTCTTTGTCTGCATCACCCAAGCTGTTGATTGAGCAAGGCTTATACTTACACCATCATCCTTGATGCATCCATTATGAATAGCAGCAAAAAAAATGGTGTATTTGAGTTAATTGTATAGGTAAAAAGTAAACGATAAAGTCTACTAAGTTTGAGTCAATGAAAATACATAGAGTACAATTTTTTCAAGTTTTAATTGTGTTCACTACTTCAGTGAAGCCAGTAGTGCTAATGAAACAATCCTAAATGAATATACAATTCCTTCTTCCTGGTCTTTGTGAGTCACCTATATGGGCTTTGTGGGAAATCCTGCCATTTTTGCCGTCTGCTGCGGCTCTAAGAGCTATCATCCCTGACTGCTTCTCCTCTAGGAAGGGGAGCCAAAGCCTGACTTCACTGGACATATCTCCTGGGTCTGCACACACATGATGGCTCTCTGTTTTTCCAGAAGCTGTGCCAACTGCATCACATGAAACTCTTTAAGCTGAACACTGTTTCAGAGCTGGAGCAAAGACTGAAGTGGCGGGCATCTCAGGTGTTCAAGAAACATATCAAAGAAGAACAAGAGCACAAAGGATAAATCAAAGACAATAGGTTTTGCAGAGTATGTCCATCATGTGACCTAAGTGAATTGCCTCGTTTTATGGAACTAGCATGAGTATTCCCATCATTTTGAGGGGAAAACAGAAATTAGAAAAACAGATCAGACATTCCTTTGGTTTCAACATATTTTCATGAGGATCCACCTACATGATAATGTTAACTCTCAATTTTTAAATCTATCCATTTAGTACAAATGTTTAGTTTTTCTTAATACTTAAAAAAAAAACAAACTCTTCCAATGTAGATTATAATTTTTTTTGTGTGTGTCGGGGGAGGGTACCAGAGATTGACCCCAGGGGCATACTACTTCTGAGCTACACCCCCAGCTCTATTTTTTTTTTTAATTTTGAAACAGGCCCTCACTAAGTTGCTGAGGCTGGCCTTGAACCTCCAGGTACTGGGATTCCAGATGAGTGCCACCATGCCCAGTTGAGTATAATCATTTGTGATCCTACTCTCTTTCCTCAGTCTTCACTAAATCACTGTAATATATAAAACACAGGCTAGCCGGGTGTGGTGGCGCATGCTTGTAATCCCAGTATTTGGGAGGCTGAGACTAGAGGATTGCAGGTTCATGGCCAGCCTCAGCTACTTAGTGAGGCTCTCCACAACTTAGTGAGACCTTGTTTCAAAATAAAGAATAACAAAATAGGACTGAGAGTGTAGCTCAGTAGTAGAATGCCCTTGGGTTCAATCCTCAGTACATCAAAATAAATAAATAAATAAATAAATAAATAAATAAATAAATAAATAAATAAATAAATCACGTGCTAAATGGTCTTGGTTGGTGTCATGGCCAATCCAAGCTTTGATGTCTTAAGCCAGTGGGAAAAATACATTTAAAAAGAAGTCTATTAATATTACAGAAAAATGCTTCAGCAGAAAATAAACTTGACCTCAAAGTTAGTAGTGATAATGAGACCTGAAATCGATCCATTCATGTTTATTATTTATGAATGTTAAGAGAGATATTTTTAGCTTATTAAGAAATTACTTAAAGAAGATAACTTCTAAAGAAGTTCAGTTAAATGTATTTTATTTGAATACTACCAGTATAAATATCTCATATATACTATAAGCCTCTCATAAATGTATAGCCTCTTTTTTGTTTTGCAATACTAGGGATGGAACTCAGGGGCATTCTACCTCCGAACTACATCCCCAGCCCTATTTCTTATTCTTTATTTTGAAACAGGGTCTCATTAAGTTGGGGAGGACCTCATTAAGTAGCTGAGGCTGGCTGTGAACCCGGATCCTCCCATCTCAGTCTCCTAAGTACTGGGATTACAAGCGTGGGCCACCACACCCAGCTTTCTCTTACCTCTTAAATCACTTTTAGTAATGATATGAAAACCTTATCCAAGTGGTATATATGTCATATACACATATAGACATACATTATAAATAAACATATGTATATTGTATATATGTGTGTATATACACACATACATATATATATATATATATATATATATATTTTTTTTTTTTTTCTCTCTGCTGATGGGAAGCCAGTGATTATCCCCAGCACCATAAGCAGTGAGGACAAGCAGGCAAAATTGAATTTCAGCCTGCTTAGAAGGGAATGTTTCAATTCCATCAATGCCTGAATGTATTTGCAGGCCAAATGCCTGTTAGCCCACAAGCTTTTCTACTTACATCCCAGGCATAGCTCCATTATTGCATTTACTACATTTTACTACAGCCATCTGTTATATGTCTTCTTCCTCAATGATTATAAGCATTTCCACGGCAAGGATTGTTATTCGTTTGGTATCTAGCATTGTCCTGCTCAAAGTTAGGGCCAATATAAGGTACTGGTGTAAACTACTGTGCTAACACAATAAATCTATCTCAGCAAGAAACTCACTTCTAGGACAATATAATAGTAATTTCTTCCAGCCTTACAAATAGTGTCTTAGAACTCCATTTTTTTCCCCCGGTACTGGGGATTGAACCCAAGGACACTCTATCTCAGAGCTACACCCCCAGTCCTATTTTTTATTCTTTATTTTGAAACAGGGTCTCACTAAGTCGCAGAGGGCCTCACTAAGTAGCTGAGGCTGGCCTTGAACCCGGATCCCCCAGTCTCAGCCTCCCAAGTACTGGGATTACTAGTGTGCGCCACCACGCCCAGCTTAGAACTCCATTATAAATGCAATATATTACTAAAAAAATGTGAAGAGTCAAAGTTCATCTAAAACATAACTAAACAGTACAAGAGCTTATCACTAAATCAAGAGGCCCAGTGAAATACTGTTCTAGGCCACTAATATTCTACTTTTTGTGTATGTCAACTCAATAACTTCAACACCAGGCTCATTCAACACAGTTGGCTCAGCCACAAACCAGGTGAATCATCTTGGTTACATGCCCTGGTAATCTCCCTAGATCTCAACCAGTGTCTTTTCTTTCTACCAGTCAAATGGGAAGGCTAGTAATTCTCTATAGGGGACTTTCAGATTTGAGAGTTCTATTGAATTTATAAAGTATAAAGTAAATGTACCAGGTTTATGCATGAGTAGGAAAAGTTACCTTGGTACAACAATGAGGGTAAACATATAGCCTTGGGGATACATCAAGAGTAAAAGTTAGGGCTTCAGTTGATCCCCTCTTTAACCATTCCCAACCTTGTTCTGACTTCCTGTCCATGAGTATTTTTAATGCTTAAGAATGACCATGGCATTTGATTGGAAAGGCACATACCTCTGAGCATCCTCCGAGATTCCAAGTCTTTGGTCATGGTCGCCAGCGAGTGAGGGAGCACGCTGCCACAGCTGTTGCTCTGTCCTAGTGGGAGGTGAGCCTGTGGAAACCAGGAGGGGACACGTCAGGCAAACTCTACACTCACCAAATGGTCCTTCAGGAAATGGCTGCATCCCTGTTTCCATAACTCCTATCTAAGTGCAGAGGGCAGAGAAGGTAGGTTTTTGTTCCTGTTCATTGATGCTAAATGGTAAAGGCCATTTAGGTCACTGCTCCTCCCCAGAAGCTCCACGGCAGTTTCTACATCACAGCACTTCTTCCAATGGCGACAATCCCCAAAGCAAAGACAGTGGGAGGAAGACACTGCCCACAATCACGTGAGAGAATGACTGCAAGTTCTTCATGCATAAGGAGCAGCGGGTAGACGCAGGGACAGGAATGCATGCACACCATGCAGAAGGACAGGCAAGAGCTACGCTTGTTCCAAATGCACTGATTTCCACCCACCTCCAGCTACACAGTAGGCTGAAAACTGGAGAAACCTACTAACACCTCCCTGGTTCTTTTGAAATAGCCAGAGTTTTGATGTAAATAACACATACTTGAAACACCAATTTATGAAACATTTTAAAACACAGCTACTCTGACAGAGGGCAGGAGAAGGGCCCAAAGAGAACTTCCTCTTCACTTGCCTCTTCCTCTGCTCCTGCAATGACCCCTCAGACACATTGGTACAGGTGTCAGATCATGGGGGTCCACATTCTGGCTCTGGCCAAGGGCCCTTGAACTAGACACTTAGCTTTATTACACCTCAATTCACTCATATGTCCAAATAGGATTATAAGCAGTAAATACTTCTATTGCACAGTGCTGTTGAGTTTTAAAACAAGACAGTTCATATTAAGGTCATAGAAATGATCTAATCAACATTTGCTTCTGTTATTCCTGGAACCAAGAGCCTATATCCTATCTTGTTCCTAAATCTGGGATGCACCTTCAGGTGTCCAGCCAGGTCAAGGTCATCTTCTACCTGTTATCCTGTTTGTAGAAAATACCCTGGACCATGTTCTTGGGCTCCAGAACGTGCAATTCCAAATATCCTCTGCACAGGATAGAAAAGGCAATGCAATTATGATGTTTGCTGAACCAGAAAATGTAATGGTTTACTGTTTTGTATTTTTCCTTAACCTTTGCACGTCAGTGAATATATCGAGAAGACTCACGGAATGTGAAGCCCGTGGCTCTTCCGTGTCCTACCTTTGGGGTGCTGCTTCTCCCCATTGTAGCACTGCTGAAATGTGGGGAGATGGAAGGTGTGGTTTTCTTTCGAGGCAAAGTGTCACTCAGATAGAGGCCTTCTTTATGCTGTTTTTTCCTTTCTTCCAGACTTCTAAAGTGCTTTAAATGCAAATGTAAAGCAAAATAGCAAAACTTGACTCACCGAAGAAATGAAGAATTATGCATTTACAAAGAAGTTTTGGAATTTTAACACAGAAATTTTATTATTATTATTCAACTTATTCTTGCATTCACTAGCAGATTTGGGTTAGCACCTGGTAAGATAATAGACACTGGAAGAATTTACAACTGAACTTAGAACATGTTGTTAAAAATCTACCTCTCGCTTCTATACTGCCTGCTACCCAATGGCCTCAGGACAACCTACAAGTTATGATAGTAGCCATGTGGGCGGCAGAACAGCCAGTGGTCAGAGCAAGTAAGCAGTTTCTCCCCTGGTCTGCCTAGAAAGTTCTCTGTGATGGCCCAGATCCCAGTGTGAGAGGACAAGGAAGGGAAGAAGAATGGAGAGAAAGAGTGAGTAATCAGGGAAGTTGTTTGAAAGTGATAATATTTCATGTTTATATTTCAGTCACATACACAAACTCTGAATCCACAGTTCCCATAGTAGGCAGCCTTCTAGGTTATTCTTGTGTTTAAAAAGATCTTGGCCAAGGACATCTTACAGCAATCCCTCATATTTAAAAATCCTTCTGTCAACTATTTCATTTTTTTTTTTTTCAGATCTGCACGGCGAGATTTCTGTCAACTTGAAACCTACTCAAATTTTTCTTGGCCTCCTCCCTTAAGTGTGTTCAAAGGTAAGATGATTTCCTAATTAAAGATTCTTTCAGTTTGATCACTTCAATACTAAGCTTGGGCTTTTGAAATACATAAAAATTAATGCATGCCAAGTATGACAAATAAATGCATTTTAAGTTTAAAATCATCTGTTTATACTAGCTAATATTTACTAAGTGTTTACTGTGTGCTATGTTGGAAGCTTTATACAGATGATCTCATTTAGTTCATATAATAATCCTGTGAAGTAGGCACAGTATCCTTATTTTACAAATGAAGAATCCAGGGTGCAGGGAGGTCAAATAAGCTTGCCCAAGGTCACATAGCTAGAAAGTGGCAGAGCTGGATTCACGGCCAAGGAGTCCGTGTGTGTGTGTGTGTGTGTGTGTGTGTGTGTGTGTGTGTGTATGTGTGTGTGTGTGTTTTAAGAGAGACTGAACCTAGGGACATTTTACCTCTGAGCTACACCTCCATCCCTATTTTCTTTTGAAACAAGGTCTCTCTAGGTTGTTGTCTCATTATGTTACTGAGACAGTCCTCTAACCTGTGATCCTCCTGTCTCAACCTCCCAAGTACTGAGACTACAGGCATGCACCATCACACCTGGCTTGGTTGTTCACATTTTGATTATAAAACTTTGCAGTTTGGTCAATTAATGCTGATTTTAGTTAGAAAAATCACATCAGAACACTTCAATCGCCGGGCATGGTGGCGCACGCTTGTAATCCCAGCATTTGGGAGGCTGAGACCGGAGGATCTGGGTTCAAGGCCAGCCTCAGCTGCTTAGTAAGGCCCTCTGCAACTTAGTGAGACCCGGTTTCAAAATAAAAGAATAAAAAATAGGGCTGGGGGTAAAGCTTGAAGGTAGAATGCCCTTGAGTTCAATCCCCAGTACCGCAAAAATAATGAGGAGATAGTCTTCAACAAAAGCTAAGAGATAGTAAAGAGATCTTCAAGAAGTGCAAGGACTTATAACAAAGCAGAGCTCCCAAACTTTGAGGGTCAAGTGGCCAAATAGCTGAAGTGGAGTCTTAAAAGATTTTTTTGAATGAGTAAGCATTAATATGCACTTAAATGTACTAAAAAATGCATTAGAAAAATAATTATGTATTTAAAAATCTGATCCACAAAAACTGTTTGTCTATGGATCAAATGCATTACTTGTGATATGACCTTTGACAAGCTACTTAACTAGGCTAAGCCTCAGTTTCCTAAACTTCAAGATGAAAATAAGAATTATTTTAAAGGATTGTAAAATGTTCAGCAAAAAAAAAATTTTTTTCTTTTTTAGTATTAGAGATGGAACCTGGGGCATTCTACCTCCAGCCTTATTTTGTTTTTTATTTTGAAACAAGGTTTCTCTAAGTTGCTGAGGACCTCACTTAGTTGCCAATGTTGGTCTCAAACCTGTGATCCTCCAGCCTCAGACTTCCAAGTACTGGGATTATAGGTGTGCACCACTCTGCCTGGCGCTTAGCAAATTTTGACACATAGCAAGGGATTGATGCCTATAATTATGATTTTGATAATGTAAATAGTATTTTGTGCTGACATCACAACTTTTTATATTGGAGATTCTAAGAAAATACTTATTAGCAAATAAAGAAAGGACCTGAGATAAGTTGCAGTGTTTTATAATGGGAACTGAAGCATGGAGATGTGAAATTTGCCAGTTGAGGATGATCAAGGTCTCAAAACTTTGTAAGAATCTTTGTACCTTTAGACATACTGAATGTCCTTAAAGAAATAAGAAAAGTAGAGGAGCATGCGATCTGACTTTGGGGAAAAAAAATCACTTTGGGAAAATTTGAAGAAGAGATTGCATGCAAGAAACTTTGTTATCCAGGTAAAATTCACACAGTCTAAACTCCAGTCCCTAATTACCTGTTGTTCCTGCTGTTGTTGCCTTCTGTGTTTCTTAGCTGGTAGAGGAGGAGGTGTGTCATTTAAAGGGGAAAGATCGACAGATGTAGCCATGACTTCGGGCCAAGGGGCTGATGGAGGTTGAGTGATAGGATGAGGAGAAAGGGTGGAAGGAAACATAAATCCAGAACAGACAGGTGATCTTTGCTTTATAGGAAAAAGAAAAGGTATACACGTGTCCATATGAAATGAAAGAATAAGACAAGAAATGAAATTGACAATGATTTTTCTGCTTTGTTCTGTGTTAATCAAGAAGTCACAAATGATGGACAGTTTCCTTCAATTCAGAGTCTTGTTAAAATTCCACACTGCAAGCAACTTGAATCACTAGAAGATATTTTAGTTTACTACTATCAGCCATTCCCAAGAATGCTTTAAAAAGTCATGACATTCAAAAGTACTCATATCGCAAAACAAAATAAAGCTGTAAAGGTTATTCAAACCAACATTTTTAGAAAAGCTTTTTAAGTTCCAAGAAAACTAGGCTGGGTTAGATTGCTAAGACACCAAACTCATTTGTTTAAAGTTACTGTTCCTAGTCCCCCACTCTGTACCACACATTTCATGGCTTCTAGCATTGTAAGTGTAGAGCAGAACCCCAAATTGGTATGAGTCATAAACTCTGCATCACTGTGGCCCTCTGGCCAAATAGACATGTATCTGTCACACACACCTTCATTTTGTTCATTTGCAGTTAACTGTGGGTTAATTTTTACATGAGGAAAAGCAGCGAATGAATGAAATGTCAAGCCAACACACCTCTGTGCTCTGTGGCTGGCTCACCGGCACAGCGGAGGCGGGCTCAGTGACAGCAGCGTCAGCGTCAGCAGGGAACTGAGTGGAAGGGGAGAGATTCGTGGAATTGCCACATGGCTCATTAATTTCATTTACACTGAGATAGCCCTAAAAGGAGGAATTCAGAAATTAAACACATAGAAAGCAAAAGCTGAGGCATGCGAGAGAGTATTAATGTTCCCAGTACAATGGAGTTAGCTGAGAGCGCACAGCCGGGTGTCTGGGTATTATCAAATGTTTCATTAAGGTGATAATCAGCAATTAAAATGAATTTATGGTGCTTAATCTTCCAAAATGGCATTCCAAACATTAAACAATTTTTTTTCTGGTGAAATCAAGATGAGTTTATTATAAATAACCCAACACCTTCGATTTTTAAAATAGCCAGAGGTACCAGCATTCATTCTGTGGGTGGAATGAGATTGTCACTACACATACATTGAAAAGAATCACATAAAAAATTTGAGATATGAAACGGACAATGCAATCAGTCATTCCCTAATTCAAGAGCCTTTTCCACAAACCTTCACTCTTAGATTTTTCCCTCTTCTGTTTCCTAATGTATTAGGGAGTCAGTAAAAGTTGGCTGAGAGCTATTGGGTTTGGCGCTAAGAAAACATGCATAAAATGACAATTTATTTGTAATGGAATTTAACTTTTGGGTATGTCAACTATATGAGAATAAAAAAGACACTGTCTTCTCATTCAGGTGAGAACACATACATACACACACACACACACACACACACACACACACACAGACATAAGGTAGAGTTGTAACTGTATGGTTACTATTCAAGACACTTTCCGCAATCCTCAATTCTAGCTTTAAGACAGAGAATTCTTAGTTACTTTTGAGTTCTGGCTTCAGCTTAGAGAAAATACCCATGAATCAAAATCTCTGAGAATCAAAACTCCTAAATTTATATTTGTGGAAAAGGCACTTATAAGTTTTCGTGGAAATTAATTACACAGATTAATTATGATTTTTTGCCATAGCAATAAACCAATAAGAAAAAAAGAATAAGACATAAAAAACTAACACTCTCTTTTAAAGTTGAAATTGATTTAAATTTGACACCCAGATCCTTTCAAAAAGTAACTCCAGAAGAGGCATGCTGTTGTGATGTGATGCAGTTGAAGAAAAAAACTCCAGGCTGGAAACCAAAGTTTTTACTGAGAATTTATAATTACAATAAAGTGGAGAAGGCTAGAGTTGACTGTTTATAAATTGGATGTAGTCAGGCATGATGGAGGATGCCTATAATCCCAGTACTTGTGAGGCTGAGATAGGAGGATCACAGGTTTAGGGATAGTCTCAGCAACATAGTGAGACTCTCAGCAATTTGGTGAGATGCTGTTTCAAAATAAAAAATAAAATAGGACTGGGGGTATAGCTTGGAGGTTCAATACCCAGTACCACAAAAATAAATAAATAAATTGAATGTATTAAAGTCTTGTACTTCAGAAAGGGGCAGAGATATTACATAAAATTTTGTAAGGTTAACCTGGTGTTGGTCACAGGCCTATTATTCCAGTACTTGGGAGGCTGAGACAGAAGGATCACAGGTTTGGGGTCAGCCTTTGCAACTTAGGGAGGCCGTGTTTCCAAATAAAACATAAAATAGGGCTGGGGGTGTAGCTTGGAAGTAAAATGTCCCTGGGTTCAATCTCCAGCACCACAATAATATAAGTCTAAAAGCCAAATATATATTTTGACACCAAAGTTTGCAGAGAAATAAAAAGACCAACTTATTAATAGAAAAGGAAAGATTTTATTCTTCTATCAGGAAGTGAGAATTTAGAGTCCCTCTAATTCATTTGGATGTCACAAGTCATTCATACTCAGTGTGTCTAGGCTAAACTCCAAATCTCTCTTTTTTTCTTTTCATGTGTGTGTGTGTGTGTGTGTGTGTGTGTGTACTGGAAATCGATCCAGGGGGAATTCTACTTCTGAGCTACATCCCCAGTTCTTTTTTAAAATTTCAAAACACGGTCTCACTAAATTGCTGAGGGTCTGGCTAAGTTGCTAAGGCTAGACTTGAACCTATAATCCTCCTGTCTCAGCCTCCCAAGTACTGATACTGCCATATGTCACCACACCCGGGCAAATCTTCCCTCTTAAACCTACTCTTTCCCCCTTCCTCTCTATGCATGTCAGTGAAAGGTACTCACTATCGACCTCACTATTCAAGCTGGAATAATGGCACCATTCTTGATACTTCCCTTTATTTACTTCATCCTCCACAACCAATCCCTCAGCAAGAACTTTCAATTTTGCCTCGAAAAATATTTACTAACCCAACGAATTTTCGCTGTCTCTCTGCCATTGCTCTAGTTCAAGGCCAGTATCTCCAGCCCACACAACTGCAATCATCTCTATACGGGATTCACCACATCTTGTATTCCTTAGAACCCATTAGTCACTGAGCATCCCAGAGTGATTTTTAACAAATGGATATCAAATAATGTCACCTCCCTATTTAATACTACTTGACAGCTATATTTCATTAGCATGTCTCATAAGGCTGCCCCTAACCATGTTGATGACATTATCTCATGCCACTACACTCCATTCATAGCTACCCTGTGTTCATAGAACTCGCCAGTCCCATGTCCTGAATAATGAAAACAAACTATGAAACTGAATGATTTGACAAAGTTGTTGTAGAAATATTTTTTAAAATGCTTCCAAGGGACACATTGAGTTGTGCTATTATTGTGATGAGCATTTTACTCCATATACCTACATGCAAGAAAAGATATTTTATATGTAAAAATTTCTAATTCTGCTGTCTTTT
>PVLC010039039.1:0-14437 GCA_004027655.1 Graphiurus murinus
CTTCTGGGGAATCCAGCCATGCAAATTCCTGATGCTTTCAAGTTTTCAAGCCCTAAAGGGAAGGGAATGAACTTGGCTGACTTCTACTGCGAGATGCTGGCAGAACACAAGAGGACAACAAAGACGATTCTGCCCTGGAATTTCAAGACTTCCAAATAAGGCTTTAGTTGTACATTTAAATTTTCTAGTACAAGAAATGAGATCTTCCATGTATTGAAATGAAAAAGAGTCAGAGGGATATCTTTCTCGAGTGAATTTCTTTAATTGAAAACTCTGATCTCAGTATCGATGTATGATTAACTATTGAGCCTGAGTTTATGAAATAGTAACAGATAAAATAAAATAACCTGGTAATATAAAAATACAAAACAATTAAAAACTGTGCAGGTTTGACCCTGTATTTCTGGTATCGCCAAATGTCCAACCACAAATGTGCTCAAGATGGGTTTTCATTTGTGGACTTTACTTCCTTGAGTAGAATATGAAATCCTTAAAAAGTTCCTAATCTCCTGCACACATGCCCTGGTGTAAAATGCCCTCCTAGGCCCTCAATCTGAAGGAGTTTCACCCACAACTCATCACCTCTGAAGAAGAACCACCAGCAGAACAGGGGATTGAGAACTTCCTTTGGAGAGCCCAGGGGGTGTCGATTTGTGAAAGCAACAGCCCAGATAACAAGCAGTAAAAAGCTACCTACCTCCTGTCTCTGGGGAGAGTTCAACCTAATTATGATGAACACTACACCTTAAAATAGGAAGGGTGTGGTGTTTCAGTGGATTTCATGAAGAACTGGTATTGCCTGATTAGAGCCAGAAGTCCCAAAGTAAAGAATATGACAACTCACTTTTCTGAGTAAGGAAATTGCCCCTCGAACCTAAGCTCTGTTTCTAACTCTTCTTTCTGAAGTGACCAGTAGAAGGCTATTTCTCACCTTTGGAAGATGTTTTAGAATCCAGTCTGGGGGCTAAGCAGTGTTTCAGAATGTAGGTTTTGAAGTCAGGCAAAACTAGGTTTGAATTCCAATCCTGGTCAGTACTTTGGCGGGAGGGGGGGCGGGTTCTGGAGACTGAGCCTGGGGACATTCTACCTCTGAGCTACATTCCCAGCCCTATTTTTATTTTTATTTTGAAACAGGGTCTTACTAGGTTGATGAGAGTATCACGACTTGCTGAGGCTGTCCTCGAACCTGCAATCCTCCTGTCTCAGCCTCTCAAGTACTGGGATTACAGATATGCACCACCACACCCAGTTCTGTCAGTACTTTTTATGTAGAATTAAACATATTATTTGACCTTCCTCAGACTCAGACTTTTCATTTGTGAAGCAACACTATATCATAAAATTGAAAAGATTAAACAAGGGAATCTTTGTAGAGCAGGTATCTCACACGATACCAGCTAGTATCCTGTCCTGCTCCGGGACACACGTGCCCATCTACATAAGCCATTTCCCTGCCTCATTTCCAGAACTAATTTCTAAGCTTCTTGCCCACCTCATTTCCCATTTGATACTTCTTTTCTATAATAAACATGCCTTTGGTCAGGAGTGGTGGTGTATGCCGGTAATCCCAGTACTTGGGATACTGAGACAGGAGGATTGCAGGTTTGAGGACAGCCTCAGCAATCAATGAGACTCATCAACTTAGAGCCTGTTTCAAAATAAAAATAGGGCTGGGGTGTGACTTGGAGGTAGAATGCTCCTGGGCTCAATCCCCAGCATCAACAAACAAACAAACAAATAAAACGTATCCTCTGGCCTAGAGATTAAAATGTTATACAAGGGACTGGGTGTAGCTCAGTGGCAGGATGCTTACCTGGAGTGCTGGAGGACCTGGGTTTGATCTCCAGCACTGACAAAAACACTAAAAAAAAAAAAAAATGTGTTACGAAGTTCAACCATGAAGATTTATTTTAGGGTCCTGTCCTAGAAACAATGTGCTCCAAACTTAAGAAAATGGAAGTTCTGAATCAAAATGCGTTTCAAACACAATACAGGACATTTAATACTCAACTGAATTGGAATTAGATGAATACAAATGGATCTTGATTTTCTTTTTAAGGGCATTTTGGGCTTACTTTCAATGAGTACCAGTTGCTTGTGCTGTAAGGGATAAAGGTGATTCACCTAAGACTTCTGCATCCTTAAAGCTGATGAATGTACAGCCAAAGATTAAGGATTTAAGGAAAATCCTTAACATGAAAGGCAGAAAATAAAACCAAGTCAAGAGGAAAACAAGCTCATAAGAACTCAAGAAGATGCAGAAGGAGGAAAATATTTTCAAAAACATAACTGCAGTTCATATGCTGAGAAGTAAGGGAAGATCTTATTCATAAAAATAAGCTTATTCATAAAATAAGCAGAGAATCCAATTTTCTAAATTTCTAAAAAGCCATAATAAGGCTCTAAAAAATGAAATTATAACAGCAGAAATGAAAATTTAGACCGGTATAGTGGTGCATGTTTGTAATCCCAGTACTTGGGAAGCTCAGACAGTTGGTTAAATTCACAGAAGTGGAACCCAAGGGATACAGAGGGACAACTGTAATCAGATATCTGAGCTCCTAAAGGGTTAACTGCCCAAGTTCTCTTTCTCAAGAAGCTATATGAGCGTATGTTTCACCAAAATGAGTAACTGTTCCAAGAAAGAGGAGGGCATGGGATCCACAAATCCAAAAAAATCTGACCCAGGAAACAGAAGAAGGAGGGAAACACACCAAGTGCTGTGTGCCTGTTTGTTTTTATCACTGAATCGCACTACAATGCTCCAATAATAGTATATAAAAATAAAAGAAAGAAACTCTTCTACAGCTAGACGCAATCAATGCAGTTGGGCACAGGATGACGAGGACTATGGGAGGAGTGTTAAAAAAGATAAAAAAGGAGCAGGAGGAATTCAACTGAGAAATTGCCTAGTTTTAAGGAGTTGTACCTTCTCACTTAAGGGTTTGAGAGTAAACTAATGGCAGACAATAGAAAAACAAGTAAATGGGGGAAGGGGAAGGTGGCTATGGAGGAAAAATGGTTTTATCATTTTCATAGTAAATTCACAAAAAGCAAAAAGAAAGGGAATAGAGTTATGGAGAAAATAATCACAGCTAAGTGTATATAATATTTATAGTCATAATAATAGTCCCTGTATATCGATTTAACAGCAAAGAATGTGTGTGTCAAGTAGAGTCCCTGAGATGGCTGGTGTTAATCCAGGGAAGATTTGAGCAAGAGGAGATTGGGTTTGATCATGGAATGATGACCTATAAAATACAAGAACATAATCACTGGTCACATTTTGGGCACACCAAGTTCATGGGGAATCAGGATTTGCATGACGACCCCCATGAACCATGCAATTGCACGATGCTCCAGTTGGGACACCTTGGGGGTACTGTGCTTGGTTTGTTGTGTAACATTTCCCAAAGAAGATTCAATGGGGAAACTCATATAATAAAAAAATTCATGTGCTACTGGACATGGTTGAAAACACTGAGGATAGAAAACCTGGAGACAAGAAGATAGAGATTGACAAAATCACTATATTAAAAAATTATAAAGCCGGGCGTGGTGGCGCATGCTTGTAATCCCAGCTTTCGGGAGGCTGAGACAGGAGGATCCGGGTTCGAGGTCAGGCTCAGCCACTTAGTGAGGCCCTCTCCAACTTAGTGAGACCCTGTTTCAAAATAAAAAATAGGACTGGGGGGGGTAGCTCAGAGGTAGAATGCTCCCGGGTTCAATCCCCAGTACCACACACACACACACACACACACACACACACACACACACACACACACACAAAATATAATTTAGACAAAGAACAGCTTGTAATGAGTGCTTCCAAAAAGAAAAATAAATAAATGAATCAAACCCAGTCCAGGTACCTGCAGAACTCTGGGCTGGGTTGGGGGCTTTGAGGCTTTGCCTGTGTGTTCCCCTAGCATGCTGCCTCTCTGATCATTATGACTATCCCTCCCTATGTCCCTCCTGACTGTGACCTTCTGGGGGATAGCACATGTATCTTCATTTCATGTCCTCAGCTGCTGCTGCCACTCCTGAAACCTGGTAGGCTCTTGAAGTCAGGAAGTTGGTGGGTTTTTGCCCAATACAACTTTGGCTCAAAGAACATCAAATAGCAAGACAAAGTCGACAGTGGCCCGGACCATCTGGTGAGGTGCTGAGTGCTTAGTCACTAGAGTAATAAGATGAATTATATTCCTTTGACTGGATGCAGTCTTCTCCCAGAAGATCTCTCCGATCCTTTCCAACTTAAGAAACTTTCAATCAATGCTGATTTCAAAATGCTCCAGTTCTGTGAGGATTGCAAGCAACTTCCCTTAACAGCTAGTGGGGCTTACAGCCTTATCTTTCTTGAGTAGCTGGACAGAAGGGGGTGAACTCGAGGGAGAAAGTGTGGCTACAAGTGGGAATTCACTTAACCAATAGTCCTTAGGTAGTTCTCAAAATTTCCTAGAGCCAGAATAATTACCTCTTAGGAGATTTTACGGATACTTTTAATTAAAAAAGAAATATTTAAGGATTGGGCAGGGAGATGTCATGAGGACGAACACAACTTGAAACGAGACAGAAGGAACAAGAAAGCTCCTTTGAATTCAAATGCCCTGTATCATAAAGTCCTCAGCATTCCTGTCTACCAAATCACCATCTCAGAATCTACAGCACAGAAAAAATAAATAAAGAAAGAAGAGAGCCAGAAAATTATGGGTGGTAGGGCTGCCCTACTGCATATGCCAGAGGACACCATTAACCTCATGGTCCCTGGGGTTATGCAGTACCCAATCTCTACAGCCAGAAATGGCGACCCTAGTGAGAAGAGATTCCAGCTAAATGGAGTTTTCTTTTACACTTGCTCAGAAAGGAGGACGGTAAGCTCACTATTAAAGGCCCAGAAAAACAAGTATAGAATTAATCTGCCGCCTTGAAACATGATCAAGTTTAAGGTCTCCCCTACCTGCTAGACCGTTCGGAGTTACCTTTGCTATCTTAATCTTGGGGCTGATTGTATATGTAGATCCAACCTAAATACGCACCTAATACCATTTTCCAAAGGAACACATCTCTAACTTGATGCGCCCTTGGTCTCCCAAAGGCCAAGTGACACGAGAATCCTTCAGTTCTAGGAGAAGGAGGGCAAGTGGGCGATAGGAAGGAGGCAGATAACGGAGGGTAGGAGGAGCCTCCCGGAAGAGGCGCTGACAGCCGGGAGGAGGTGGCGCGCGTGCGTGCGTGCACTCGGGCTGCTCACACCTGTCTATTTTTATGAGCTCCCTTAGCGGTTTGCATCACCACGCTTTAAGGACATCAGTGCTCAGAGTCCTGAAAGCCTATTTTGAGAGGCTTCTTTTCAATGACTGATATCAACAACAAGCAACAGGCGACTTCTGCCAAGTGACTTACCAGAAAGGGGATCCGCCGTCGCTTTCATAACGGGAGAAGCAGACAAATCCCTTTACTTCCAGCGCGCAGCCATCAAGGGGGGCTAGTGACTGTGCCGGAGAAGAGAAAGACACCCCAGTGCCGTGCCCTGGGAAACAAGTTACACCTCTGCACCTTCCCCAGCATCTGTGGTTTGGTCTCTCCTGTTCCTTTAAAAGCCTTTTTCTCCAAGTAGTTTCTTTTTGAGGCAATATATATGGGAAAAAAACAGAAGTGAAGAAAACACGTCGCCTGCCCTCCTGATGCCCTCTCAGAAGGGTGACAGAAAGACGCAGCTGATGAGATGGCAGAGTACAGGAAGGGTGCTCAGTCAGCTTCACCAGGTAGACCCTGGACTCCTCCGGGTGTGGCCACACACCAAATTTAGTTGCAATAGAATTTAGTTCCTCACTTAACATAATGTTTTCCAGTTGCCTCCATTTCCCTGCAAAGAACATGATTTTGTTCTTCTTTGTGGCTGAGTAAAATTCCATTGTGTACATATCCCATAGTTTTGAAATCCATTCATCTGTCGATGGACATCTTGGCTGCTTCCATAGTTTGGCTATTGTGAATTGTGCAGCTATAAACATAGATACACATGCGCTGGTCTGATAATTTGGTTTCCATTCTTTTGGGTAGATACCCAGAAGTGGTATTGCTGGGTCATAAGGTAGGTTCATTCCCATTCGTCTGAGGATCCTCCATACTGTTTTCCACAGTGGTTGCACTAATCTGCAATCCCACCAACAATGTATTAGGGTTCCCATATGCGGATGTTAGGGAGAAGATGGGGCATAAGAGGGTCCCTGGATGAAAAAGTAGAGACCCTCGATAAACAAAGAAGTTGATTTAACTGAAGGGGACAGACAGGGGGGTGTGGGGAGGACATCCTAAGGCACATGATGTACTTACACAATTATATCAAGGTCACTCACTGAACTGAACTTCAGAGGGAGGGAGGGCGAGGGAGTGGGGTGGGAATTGGGGAAGGGGTCAGATAAGAAATGTGCGCACATATGTCGTTATCAATTTGTACCTAACAAAGATGTATACATACAAAGCACGAATTATTACAATAAAAAATAATTTAGTTCCTCTGCTTATTAATAGTTTCTCAGGTTCCAAGCACTTCTGACTGCAAAACTGAGTTTGCTGGGATGGCGTGGACTTGGAGACTGGATGTACTTGTTCTTATCAAAGCCCAGGTAGAGCACGAGGTTCCCATTCACTATCCTTTTGTCAAGTGGGACTCAGATAACGGTGACTCCTGAGGCACTGTGAACTTTAAGGGGGCCGCAAGGGATGGGTGATTGACAGGGCAGATGAACCAATGGGCCACTTTCGTGCGGTGTAGTCAGGAGACAGAACGGTTTAGGAACCTCTCCTTCATGCCCCTTTGGTCCCTTTGGAAATAAGGGACAAGGTGTTCCTGGCAAGGGACCTTGTAGCTGTGATGATTTGATCCACAGACTGACCTCTTATCCCACCGGATGCCCGTCAGACCACAACCAAGGAAATACCCCTCACCCTGAAAGGCTGCTGCCTCCACAAAACCCAACTGACTCAAACTCAACACTTGGAGAGAGAAGGAAAAAGAAAACAGGATCTGGATAGTTGTGGTTAGCAGAATAACTTCAGGATCATTTGGCCTGAG
Source organism: Graphiurus murinus (assembly GCA_004027655.1). Lineage (NCBI taxonomy): Eukaryota > Metazoa > Chordata > Mammalia > Rodentia > Gliridae > Graphiurus > Graphiurus murinus. The sequence goes on from PVLC010039039.1 coordinate 7,082, forward strand.
TGTTTAGAAGACTCAGAGGGCCTGAAGAATGCAGTAGATTTACAGGAAGATGGAAAGGAACACACATTCCTTAAGGATGTCTGATCACCAAGTTCTGGCCTGTTTTCTTGGAACCAAAAATGCCTGTAGAGAGGTCATCCTCTTTGAGGCTCGGGAGCTAAGAAGTGCTCCCAGGTCATGGTCAGAGACGACAAACAAAGGAACGGAAGAATGACTGTCATTCCTAACAAAATCCAACTCTGAATGCAATGCCAGCAAGAGGCAAGTCAGTCGTGAATACTCTGTTGAAGGGGACTTCTCAGGGACCTCATGGGGACTTGGCCAGAGAGGCGACTCGGCTTGCACCCCTTGGTGTTGGATAGGCAGTCCAGAGCTACAGTGTGGACAAATGTCCCCAAAGGCCAAGGGCTGAAGGTTGGATCCTCAGCATGGTGATGTCATTAGCAGGTGGAACCTTTGACTAGCTGGAGCCCAGTGGGAGAAATTAGCTCACTGGGGAGGTACCCTTGAGGGACGTACCCTGGTCCCTTCTTCTCTCTCTTCCTCCCAGCTGCCATGCAGTAAACAGCTTTCTCCACCACACACCCGCAGCATGATATTCTGCCTCAACGCAGGCCCCCAAAGCAGCAAGTCAGCAAAGCATGGACTGAAACCTCCAAATCATGAGCCAACATAAGTTTTTCTTCTTTTTAAGTTGATTGTCTCAGGTATTTTGTCACAGTAATGGAAAGCTATCTCACACAGTAATTCAATAAAGTTGACTAGGGTAGAATAAGGGGTGAACTAAGCAAGCAGGTGCATCCCCTGTCTAAGAGCACCACTTCTCCTGTGCTCCAGTGTCTGTAGTCAAGAACAGCCTGGTGTTAACGAATCTCCTGTTTTTCTCAAGAGAGACTGTAAATCTACATTTTCATGTGGAATGTCATGATGTTGCCAACATAGGCTTAAAGAAATAGTATTGTCTGGACATTAAAAAAAAAAAAAAAGGCCTATTGTCTGGATTCTGTCCATGAACCTTCTCTGCTTTCCAACTTCTAACCTATAATCTCAAATCTATAACTTTATAAGCCAAGATAGGGATCTAAGAAATAAGATTCAAACCATACAATCCTTGCCTTTGGAAGAATGGAAGATTACAGATCGAACCTGTCCAATTTTTTAACGACGGAAACAAAGGAAGAAGCCACTACAGATCCCCCGGTCACCGGATTCACTTTTTGGGAAGTGACTCAGGGATGAGGGCTCAGACCTCCCAGTGGGTTAGTCCATTGGATGGACTAATGATTTTAATGAACTATTGGAAGGTGGTAGAATCTGTCGGAGGGAGGGGGGCTGAGTTGAAGGAAGCAGGTCTTGGGGGTCGGCTCTAGTCACAGTGATATCCAGTCATGGGGCAGATTTGATGTAACATGACCTGGCCCAGGCCGTCTATTGAAACTAGATTTGAAATTCATAACCAGAGAATTAGGCAAGTGCCCTGCGAGCTAGCGAGGACGATGAGGATGAGGAAATTTGTCTGGACGCCCACCCAGCACTCCTTCTTCAAGGGAACCACCGAGCTAGGCACCGCCCAAACCCCAGAGGCCTCCATTTCTCAAACAGCCGGAAGCCTGTCCATTGCTTTGTCCTTTCTGTGCTTAATATCATCATTACCAGAGGGAATGACATGTTTTCCTTGACTGGTGAGAGAGTAAGAAAGTTAGCAGAGGACAAGGCTATAGTATGGGCTTGTGTGGGCTTGCTGTGATTGTCATATACCTGACCTGTATTTTAAACCCTGTAAGTCAATATTATCAAATTTGCTTGTCTTTGTATTTACCCTTACAGATGCTCTTACTCCTTTCTGAATTTCTGTACTTCATTATGAAATCATTTTCTTCCAGCTCAATAAAACTTTTTGGGTTTTTTTGTGTGTGTGTTTTTTTTTTTAAGTTAGAATGTGTGTGTATGTTTGCGTGAAAATGTCGTGTTGGCATTTTTTTTCTTTCAACACTATAAAATGTCATTCCATTGTTCTTTGTCCTGTTTTCTCTCTTTCATCCCCTTCTTCGGAGAATCTAATTACTCATGTATCAGCCCTTTTGTGTTTCTTTTTCTGTTTTTCATTTTTTTTCCTTCTCTGTGCTTACATCTGGATCGTTTATTTTATCCATCTTTAGTTCAAAGATCCTTTCTTATGTTGAGTCTAGTCTTATGTTAAGACCATTCCTTTAACTTTAGAACATTCATCACAGGTATATTAAAATCTCTGTATGATAACTCAATCTCTAAATTACTCATGAAACCTTTTATTTCTGTTTTCCGCTTAGTTTTTAGTCATTTGGTCTGAATTTTAGTATGGTTTGGGATTTATTTTGAATTCTGTACACTGCATATGAAAAATCAAAAAGGCTCTAGAAGATGTCACCTCCTGCTCTGTGGGTTAATTTTTCCACCTGGCTTGCAAAGAGCTTTCCTACAGACGATGACCTGGCCATGGTTGATTGTATGCTTCTCACACACTGCATTTTCACCAACTTGAGCTGCTGAAGCATGCCATATGGCATCTCGATTTGAAATAAAATGGAAGACCTGAACTCTTGTAAGGGATCAGGGAGAAACTGACTGGGGAGTGGAGACCCAGGAAGACATTAGACCTTAGAACTAGCTTTTAATAGTGCATAAAACCTGACAAACGTGTTAAGAGACTGAGAAAGAGGAAAAATAAGTGCTCCATTGTCTCAGGAGCTTACAGTAATTGAAGAAGCCAAAAGTTAAGTAACTTAATTTAAATAAGCAACAAAAAATAAATAATTAATGACAACAAAGGAAGAGAACCACCAAGGATCCGCAGAGGTATCCACTCCAGTCAACAGGCGTGTGGTGGAGATTTGTGCAATGTGGCCTGGCCCTGCAGATGCATCTGAAACTAAATAGATGGTGCTGCTCCTTTAAACCCTGGGATGTGATACCCGCTGTGTGAGAAACAATCCCAGGAGCTTAGTGGGACAAGTGCCTTATGTTATCTTCTGATTTAGGGCCATTGCATTTTTATGTTCAGAAACAAAACGGAAGCACAAACCTTCTAGATCTAGGGCAGGGGAGAAGTTGACTCGGATCTGGGATGGGTCAGGTACTGCCCCAATTTCTTTCACCATTCAAGACTAACCCAACAGAACAGAAGTTGTGCCATCCTCAGTCACCTCTCCATGCACTTTGTCCCTCCGAACATCAGGAGAAATGACAAGACCTTACCCATCCCACAGGCTTGGTGCTGGGGCTGGTGTCAGACCCCACAGGTGGCTAATGCTCCTTATTTTCGGGAAGTGGGAGGAATGAGGGTGAGTCAGGAAAGCAAAGGGGCTCTGCTTTGCATCTGTTCCACAAACACCCTGTCTTTTTGGAGTTGGTATTCTGAGATTCTTCCTGGTGTAGTCAAGAAGCTGTTTACCCTCAAGTTGGCAGACTGAGTGCGATGGTGTTAATGGTTCTCCCTGGAGGGGTGCCTGAAAAAAGAGGAAAAAAGAGTCCATTGCCAAGGCACTGCTGAGAGAGGCCAGTAAGTTTACCGCTTGAGAAATGGAGACCCACCAACCAGACTCCCCCACGATGTACTGGGTGTTGGGGTCATCTGGGAAGTTTCTCCCAGGTCAACTCTAAATCAGGCAGATTAAATTGATAACTAAGCTACTATTCATCAATTTATTTATGTGAATTGCTTTCTATTACTAATTGTAGAGTAGCAGCAGGTGATGTTTGTGAAAATCTTGTAGGCTGTGCATGCATGCAGCAGAGAGAGGTCATCACAAACTTATCTAGCGGAAAATATGTATTTCTCTAAAAATGCTCTTTATAGAGCCGGGCGTGGTGGCACACGCTTGTAATCCCAGCATTTGGGAGGCTGAGACCGGGGGATCCGAGTTCGCGGCCAGCCTAGTGAGGCACTCTGCAACTTAGTGAGACTGGTTTCAAAATAAAGAGTAAAAAAAAAAAAAATAGGGCTGGGGGTATAGCTCGAAGGTAGAATGCCCCTGAGTTCAATCCTCAGTACTGCAAAATAAATGAATAAATAAAAATGCTCTTTACATTAATCAAGTAAAGAAAACAGGATCATATCTTTTTCTTCCGGTTAGCTAAAAAATAGTGACATGAACCCAACCTGATGCTCTGACAGCTCTGTTGACTTTTTCATCTCAGAGAATTTCTTCCTGTCCTCGGGAAAATGAAGGCACATTTCTGCATGCATATCCATATTTTCTGAGCCTGAGGGATGGAACCAATGATGGCCAGAATTGAAACTGCCAACAAGTTCTTAGAAAAGTTATGCTATTAAACCACACACCACAACCCAAAGTCTTTTTCCTCCGCTGCTACAATATCCAAATTTAACTCCGTACAACCAGGACGCCCCATGTTTATCTTTGTGGTTCTTCTCACTCTGCCCCAGGTCACGGTTTCTAAGCTCACCACTCCTCACGAACAGAGAATATCCAGAATGCATCAGCTTAAGCATGTTCTTCCAAAACTTAAAATCTCAGGACCACCTCAATGAACTTAAAGCTCTATCCTGGGGCTTCGGAAAAAGTTTTTCATGACCAAATATTTTACGTGGTTTTGTGGCCCAGGTTTTACCCATGCACCATAAGAGCTATTTTCACCCCATTTTACCCGTCCAAATGTGAGCTTCAGATGGCAAAACCGAAGCAGGCCCAAAATGGAACCTGAAAGGATCTTCTGAACACCAGGAACGTCCTCGGGCTGCGTGGCCCAAATGCACAGTTGATGGAATTTTGTAGTCATTCTCTTTTCTGTTTATGTATAAAATGGGTATTTTAAAAGAGCTTCTAATCCATGCTAAAAGAGAAGGCCGAGCCTGAGAAAAGAAAAATGGGCTCCCCATGGAAGAAGACTGAGGAGCGACCACTGAGAAGGTGTGAACAGTTCCCAAATTCCATGCTGACTGTTCTGAGGAGGTAGCAGGTGTGAACTCTCTTGCAGGAGGCGGGGCAGGTGCAGAGCTGATGAACAAGAGCTAGGGCTCCCTTCCAGGTGCAGACCCGAGTGAATGCAGGTTCCCTGGATCTCAGTAAAATGGCTCATTAAATCAGTTGAAGCTGGGCGTGGTGGTGCACGCTTGTAATCCCAGTACTTGGGAAGCTGAGACCGGAGGATTCAGGTTCATGGCCAGCCTCAGCTACTTAGTGAGGCCCTCTGCAACTTAATGAGACCCTGTTTTAAAATAAATATTGTTTTAAAATAAAGAATACAAAAGAAAAATAGGGTTGAGGGTGTAGCTCAGAGGTAGAATGTCCCTGGGTTCAATCCCTAGTGCCACACACACACAAAAAAAGCATAGTTGACTCCATCCACATGATGGATCAGTTCCCTAAATCATCACCATGTGATATTGGAGGAGAGGGATGGTCACCAGGGCAAAAGGCAGAAGGGCCGAGACTAAGGACCTGAGTTTCAGTCTCTGCCATCTACAATTGTGTGACTGCACCAACCCCTTTATCCAAGGGAGACACCACATGCCAAGACCCTCAGTGCATGTCTGAAATTTCAGATAGTGACTCAACCCTGTGTATACCCTACTGTACTTTCTCTCTATGCATATATACTTATCATAAATTTTATACATTAGACATACTGAGAGTTTAATAATAAAATAGAACAATTGGGGATGGGAGTACAGCTCAGTGGTAGGGCAAGCAGTAGCCTTGCATGCAGAGGACCTTGGGTTCAATCCCTAGCTATGCAAGAGAAATAAAATCAAATAAAAAATTTTAACAATATACTGTAACAGAAGTTATGTAAATATGGTCTCTCTTGAAAGAGTCGAGGCAAATATTAATATTTGGGGACTCCAATTGATCACAGTTATCTGAAACTGTGGAAAGTAATATCACAGCTGAGGAGGGATGACTAGTATTAGCAGGTTACTGAAGAGGTCTAAACCTAAGTTCCATGATCCATAACATGGGAATAGGAATGCTCCCCAGCTAATGGGATGTCTGCACAGACTAACTACCACAATGCAAGCACAGCACAGCAGCTGGTATAATGTGAAATGTATCCTAATTATCATCCCAAAGTATGATTCCTAATCCACGAGGGCCACAGTCAAATCACCCGCTTGTTGAGCACCAGGGTCCACAGAGCATCTGTTTGCACCCAACACCTTGGGTAGTGCTGGGAGGTACATCCCGGTAAGGTGGAGGATCTTAGAGTTAACAGACTAACTCAAGAAGGCTCATACTGAAAAATGGAGTCGTGATGAAGTGTATAAGGGTTTAAAGAAGAGCTGGGCCTTCAAAGAAGCGGTAGACTTTGAGTTGTACCTTAAAGAGCAATAGACTATGGGGCAGAGCTTCTGAGCCGGCCTTCTAGACTATGTCTATCTGCCAAAGCCTACTGTCAGCTGGCCACATGCTCACAGCCCTGCTGTCCACGTGTCATAGCAGTACAGCAAAAAACAAAACGACAACAACAACAACAAAACACCCAAAGATGATATTCTTCATATTTTAGGGTATATTCTTTTGATCTTTATTATGGAAGTCTTTTTTTTTTTTTTACATACTGGGGATGGAACCCAGGGGCATTCTACCTCTGAGCTACACCCCTAGCCCTATTTTTTATTCTTTATTTTGAAACAGGGTCTCACTAAATTGCAGAGTGCCTCACTAAGTAGCTGAGGCTGGCCGTGAACCCGGATCCTCCTGTCCCAGCCTCCCTACTTCTGGGATTACAAGTGTGCACCACCATGCCCAGCTGGAAGTCTTTTTATATGACAAAAGTGGGCTTGTGTTTCTTATCTATATTTATTTATTTATTTATTTTTTATTTTTTATTTTTTATTTTTTGCAGTACTGGAGGTTGAACCCAGGGATATTCTACCTCCACGCTACTTCCCCAGCCCTATTTTTTTATTCTGTATTTTTGAAACAGGGTCTCACTAAGTTGCAGAGGGCCTCACTAAGTAGCTGAGGCTGGCCAAGAACCCAGATCCTCCGGTCTCAGCCTCCCAAGTACTGGGATTACAAGTGTCCGCCACCACGTCCAGCTTGTCCATTTTTATATTCAACTCTCTTTCACCTATATGGCAGGTGAGCATATTCTTGAGTGGCTGGCCATGTAGCACCTATCTTATAGATGAATTAAAATTTATTATACATCTCCTACTTGTGGACATCACCCAACACTCTGAATTTCCAGATTTTTCTGGCAAAATAGGAAGAGTTGGTCCTCAGGTGTCCACACAGTGGAGCTTAGAAGTGAGTAGAGGCTGCTCGCTTTGCTGGCCTCCTCCCCTGTCTGCTGGCTTCTGTGTATCTTACCTGAATAGCTGTGTGCATACTGCTGCCACAAGTGGGG
>PVLC010039041.1:0-14462 GCA_004027655.1 Graphiurus murinus
AGAGGGGTTATTGAAAGTTTGTAGGAAAAGCACTATTTGGAAAGACGACCTCTGCACTGTGTTTGTTATCGTTTGTGCAACGCCTTGATCCCAGAAAGAGAGAGATATAATAAAAGAGGTTCGAACCAGTAGCATTTAGCCGGCGTCTTTTATTGGGGCCTCATGGCTGAGGGTTCAGCCTGGGGCGCCCGATACTCCCCGTAATGAGAAAAGACCAGAGAGCTAACCTTGTATCTATGTGAGAATACAAGGAGGAGATGGCCAAGATAGATAGTTAGTGCTTAACTGGGGTCTACATTGCTCTCACTAACACCAATCTACCAGCACCTTGATCTGACTTCCCAGCCTTCTGTACTGAGAAATGCTTATGGTTGAAGCCACCCAGGCTATGGTTATTTGTTATAATGGCCTTAACTAAGACATACCCCTAGATATATAATATCTAGATGAATGGGAACAAAAAGAGTTTGAATCAGTGAAGTAAGTGGTGCTTCTGGATAGTGTCCCCCTCTTGCCCTTTCTCCCATTCCCATAGCTAGGAAACAGTAGGAGCTGGAAAAATCACTTTGGACCAGGAATGGAAGCTGTGAGCCAAGCACAGCAAAACCCTCCCTCTCTCTACTACCTAGTGCTGGACTATTGAGAGAATAATACATTTCTATCTTCTCAAACTGCAACATTTTTTTCTCCAACTTTTTATTACAAAAGATTTTACCTGGGCGTGGTAATGCATGCTTATAGTCCCAGTACTTGGGAGGCTGAGATAGGAGGATTGCAGGTTTGCAGCCAGTCTTGGCTACTAAGTGAGGCCCTCTGCAAGTTAGTGAGACCCTGTTTCAAAATAGAGAATAAAAAAGTGCTAGGGGTGTGGCTTGGAGGTAGAATGCCCCCTGGGTTCCATCCCCAGTTCCTCAAAAAAAAAAAAAAAAAAAATGTTTAAACATCTACAAAAGTTAAAAGAACAGTACAATGACACTCATATACTACCTAGATTCCAAATCTGTTAATATTTTGTTATATTTTATCTAAATATGAATATAGAGACATATATATTTCTTTTTTTGATGAACTATTTGAAAGTAAGTTGTAGAGATCATAAAAATTCACTCCTAACTACTTAAACATGTATCCTTTAAGAATACAAACATTCTAAGCAGGCTGTGGTAGCTCCCAGAACATGGGAGGCTGAGACAGGAGGATAGCAGGTTGAAAGGCAGCCTAGGCAAGTAGGGAGACTTTGTTTCCAAATAAGAAATAAAATTGAGCTGGGAGTGTAGCTCGAAGGTAGAATGCCTCTGGGTTCAATCCTCAGTAAAACACACACACACACACACACACACACACACACACACACACGCACGCACACACGAAAAAATGAAAACATTCACTTACTTGGGAGATTGAGACAGGAGGTTTGCAGATTTGAGACCTTGTTTCAAAATCAAAATTAGAACAGGACTAGGGGTATAGCTCAGAGACAGAACGTCCCTGGGTTCAATCCCCAGTACAAAAAAAAAAAAAAAAAAAAAAAAAGGAATAAAACCATTCTCCTATATAGCTACACAATTACATCTAAGAAAACAATTCTTAATATCATCTCATATTCTATCATATTCCAATTTCCTTAGTTGACCCAAAAGTATCTTCTATAATTGGTTTTTTCAACAAAGATCCAGCATTGTTTGTACTTTATATTAGTTATGTCTATTTAGTGTCTTTTTAATACTTTTGGTATCCTTTAATCTAGAACAGTTCTTCCACCTTTATACTTGCCTGAGACTTTGGATTTTTTAAGAGGCTAGGCCAGTACATGAGCCTTTTCGGGGATCTTGTTATAACATAGACTCTGACTAAATGAGTCTAGCATAAAACCTGAGGTTCTGCTCCTAATTGAAGGGGTTATCCGGTCCACACAACACTCTTTCAATAGCAAAGTTATATAATGCCCCACACTGAATTTCTCTTTCTTCATGGTATTCTTTTATTCTATTTCTTAAAAACCTAGTTAATTCTAAAGATTTTAGATACAAGCAATGCATTTTTTTAAACCACTGTATTTTGAAGTCTGTCAGCCGAAACTCAACATCATATGGTCTTGATTATAATTTTCATGGTTGTTTACTTCATGGGGAGGGGTGAATACTGGGAGTTGAACCCAGGGGCATATACCTAGGAGCTACATCCCATCTTTTTTTTATGATACTGGAGATTAAATCCAAGGGCATTGTACCCCTGAGCTATTTCCCTAACCCAATTTTACATTTTTATTTTGAAACAGCTCACTAAATTGCTGAGGGTGGCCATGAACCTGTGATACTCCTATCTTAGCCTCCCAAGTACTGTGCCCCATACCCAGCCACCCCCAGCCCTTTTTATTTTGAAACAATGTCTTGTTAAATTACATGTTGGCATTGAACCTGCAATCCCCCTGTCTCTGCCTCCCAAGTACTGGGATTACAGGTGTGCACCACCACACCGGGCTGGTTGTTAGTGATGTAGGTGATCTTTCGATTCAATACTAAATCCTGACTTTTTTTTTTTTTTAAGGTTTTCTTTTTTTAATGTTATAAGAATTTAATCAAAAATTGCCCTCAAGTTGTAAAATAATAGAGACAATGGAAGCATTGATAAACAGTTTTCACAATATAGAGAATACTGAGTATACCATATGACCTCTCCTTTTGATTTGTTTTTGTTTTTTTTTGTTTTTTTTTTTGCGGTACTGGGGATTGAACTCAGGGCCATTCTACCTCCGAGCTATACCCCCAGTCCTATTTTTTTTTATTCTTTATTTTGAAACCGAGTCTAAGTTGCGGAGTGCCTCACTAGGTAGCAGAGGCTGGCCACGAACCCGGATCCTCCGAACCCGGATCCTCCGGTCTCAGCCTCCAGAATGCTGGAATTACAAGCATGCGCCACCACCCCCAGCTTGACCTCTTCTTTTGAAGGTTTTCTTTTTTCTTTTAGTGTTAGATATATCTGGAATGTTTTACTTTTATTTATTTTATTTTTTATTTATTTATTTATTTTTATTATTCGTGCATTGTGAGCAAACATCTTTGTTAGGTACAAATTGATAACAACATATGTGCCCACATTTCTCATTTGACCCCTTCCCCCAATTCCCACCCTGCTCCCTCGCCCTCCCTCCCTCTCAAGTTCAATTTAGTGAGTAACCTTGATGTACATTAGGGTGTCCCCGCCCCCCATCCATCCCTTTCGGTTAAATCAACTTCTTTGTTTATCGAGGATCTCTCCTTTTCCATCTGAAGACCCTCTTATGCCCCATCTTCTCCCTAGCATCCGCATATTAGGGAGAACATATGCTTCCTTACTCTTTGTGACTGGCTAATCTCACTTAACATAATGTTTTCCAGTTGCATTCATTTCCCTGCAAAAAACATGTAAATCCTGACTCTTGATGTCAAATAATGGAGCTTTGGAATTTACCATTTTAAGGACCCCCCCCCCTTTTTTTTTGATGAGAATGGAACCCAGAGCATTAATCCATGCTAAGTACGTATTCCGTCACTCAGCTACATCCTCAGCTAAGGACCATGTCTTTAAGTCCAAGAATCATCACTACTGAATTGAGCTGCAGCAAATTAAGGGCTTCATTCAGGGTTACAGAAATGTACAAAGTCTCTGCATTCATGTACCATCTCATCTCAAAGTACCTTTCCCTCTAAAAGTCCTCATCTTACACCTTCCAAATTCCATGATTTAACTACAATATTCCCTTCTCTGATTATAATTTCCAGGTTCTTCCAACTTGTTTGATCCATCACTCCTTTGTTTTTGAGTGTCCATGATGATAAGAGGCTCTATCTCAGCTCATGCTTCCATGAGCCCCTACAGCAGGACAGGGAGAAGAGAGAAGTTGCAAATAGAAAGCTGGTTCTCAAAGCTATACTGGGCTGAGGGCAGTGACAAACGCCTATGTCCCAGTTCTTGGGAGTGTGAAATAGGAGGATCACAAATTTGAGGCCAGCTTCAGCAACTCAGTGAGACTCTGTTTCAAAACAGAAAAAAATAAAAAGAGCTGAGGATGTAGTTCAGAGGTAGTATACCCGTGGGTACATCACCACAGTACCACAGAGGGAAAAATAAAGCTTCACCTGGAATTGACAAGTCACATCTGCTCATATTTCATTGGCCAAAACAAATCACATGGCCACATTTAACTTCAAGCAGAAAAGGCTGTGTATGTGTGTGTGTGTGTGTGTGTGTGTGTGTGTGTGTGTGTGTAGTGTAAACTTACCATGTAACAAGAAAGATGTGAACCTGTTTATCTATTCACAGGCTTAATCAATACAACATCACTCCTCTGGCAGAACCTGGTCCTTGATGAGACCAATTAATCATTTTCTCCATGTCTGGATAAAGTCTCATTAAAAAGCAGACTGGATCTACCATTATCCACCATATCTTCTAGTCAACTTACGGACTCTCCACACAACATTCAAACTTTCTTCACTGCCTTCAAAATCTCTGACTCAGCCACCTCCACTCACTTGATCCAGCCGGGCTTGGTAGCACATGCCTTTAACCCCAGTATGTGGGAGGCTGAGACAAGAGGATCACAGGTTCTAGACCAGTCTCAGCAATGTAGCGAGATTCTGAGCAACCTAGCGAGAGCCTGTTTCAAAACAAAAAATAGTATTGGGTTGAGGGTGTAGCTGAGAAGTAGAATGCCCCTGGGTTCAATCCTCAGTAACTCCTCCCCCCTCCCAAAAAAAGATAGTGTTCTACATTACTGAGAGAAAAGAGTAACAATCAGATGGCAAGTTAGATCTTTCTACCCTGAATTTATAAACCTATCGCCATTAATTTTAATTTGATGTCCTGAAGAGATAGGCATTACTAACAGAATCTAGGAAAAATGGCCCATGAGAAATGCTTATATTTTTTACCCTAGATAAACCCTTGATAAAGATGAGAACTGATATACAGATAATCTGGCAAAATAATACCCAGAACCAGGCATTTACCTAGACTCTGCAAACAACCTGTGGCTTTTCTCAAAAACAGTGATTCAAACTTATCATGGCAATGGAGAGACAATTTCCAATCATTTTTCTGACGTATGATGTCTAAACATACAGACTCATCTAGTATAGTAACCCATCATATAGTCATTCTATAGTTTCTTTTCAAGTGTTTATTTAAGGCAAAAAAAAAAGAGGGGAGCATAATTAAAATTCAATTATTAGAGCTTCAAATACTTTCCATCATCAAAATTGAACCTGAGAATCTTCAAGATCTGATTCTTTGGAGAGTAGAATTAAGGACTGGCAGGACTTGTCATATTGTATGCATGGCTAACCTTTATTATCGGTATTTGTATAAATATCCAACCTGATCATAATGGGAAAAGACACAGGGGGAGTCTGGAGAAATCATGTGTATGCTTCCTTATGCGCTCTTCCTACCAAGAAGGGTCAAACACAGCACTTTCTTACCCCAGCTAGTAATAATACAGCAACTTGGACCCAATGCTCCTGCCCAGGATTTTTGTGGAAGCTGGTAATTTGGGCATAAAACACAATGTTCTGCATAAACCAACTGTTCCCCGGTTAGAACACTCCCAAATCCAAGTTCCCAAATGTCAAACAAGGACCAACTTTGCCAGCAGGCCTTTCAGAGCATAGATGTCTTAGCACTGCTTTGTGGCTCTTTTCGGCAAATATGTTCTGGCCATTTTTCTCATGTGGTTTTCCAAATATCCAACTTAACAGTTTTTTACTTTAGTATCACCTAACACCTTCTTTTCTTTAATAAAGGATGTGCAGCCGGGCGTGGTGGCGCACGCTTGTAATCCCAGCATTCGGGAGGCTGAGACCGGAGGATCCGGGTTCGCGGCCAGCCTCAGCTACCTAGTGAGGCACTCCGCAACTCAGTGAGACCCGGTTTCAAAATAAAGAATAAAAAAAAAGGGGCTGGGGGTGTAGCTCGGAGGTAGAATGCCCCTGAGTTCAATCCCCAGTACCGCAAAAAATAAAAAAATTAAAAAAAAAAATAAAGGATGTGCAATAGGTTGTGGAGGCACACACCTGTAATCCCAGTACTTCCCAGTTCTTGAAAGGCAGAGAGAGGAGGATCACAGACTCCAGGATTGGTAATTTAGCAAGACTCTGTTTCAAAATAACCAATAATGCGGGATGCGATGGCACATGCCTATAATCTCAGTACTCGGCTGAGACAAGAGGATCATAGGTTCAAGAATAGCCTCACCAACTTAGTGAGACTATCAGCAACCTAGCAAGACTCTGTTTCAAAACAAAAAAAAAAATTTTGGGGGGGGGGTAGAGCTAGGAGGTAGAATGTTTCTGAGTTTGAAGGCTGGAGGTGTAACTCAGAGGTAGAATGCACCTGAGTTTAATCCCTAGTACCCCCCCCCAAAAAAATAAATAAATAAAGGGCTGGTGATGCAGTTCAGTAGTAGTACGCCCCTGAGTTCTATCTCCAGTACAAAAAGAAAGAAAGAAAGAAATGCAACTAACTTGTTTGAAAAGTTTTGTTTTTAAACAGTTTGCGTAAATAAAAGTCCATATATACTGCGGGGTGCGGTGGTGAATTCCTATAATCCCAGTACTTGGGAAGCTGAGACAAGAGGATAGCAGGTTCAAGAACAGCCTCAGCAATAATTACTCTTGGGCTGCTATTTTCCAGGTGGGAGGAAGGGACACAATCTCCTTTTAGCTACCCAGGCTCAAAATGATGAACAGCACTTAACAATTTGCTGGGTAGCATGCTCAACTCTAAGCGGTTCATAGATTTTAACTTACTCAATCCTCACAACTACTTTATGAGGCAGGTTGCCATTATTTTCCACAGTTTACACTTGAAATTGAGTGGAGTCACTAAGTGCTGGGTGGGGATGCGGACCCATACAGCCCCGCTCCAGAGCTCCTAATACACCACGCGGCCAGGAAGCCCTGGCTAGACACGCAGCCTCCGGCCACTGGCACTCGCACCCCAAGTTAGCCGAGAGCAACTACGCGGCGAGGAGAGATCGCCGGGCCGGGGCGGGCTGGGGCGGGGTGAGGCGGGGTGAGGACGACGAAAGGGCGCCGCGGCGCGGAGTCACCGGGGCGCAGGGACTCGAGCTCTCCCCGCCCGACCCCCGATTCCCTCCGCCGCCGCCCAGGCACCCGGTGGGCCGGGCTGCACTGCACCGGCCCGCGGGGACCGCGCGGCGCCCCTGCGATCGGGACCGGGAGGGAGGGGACAGAGCCGCTCTCCGGGCCCGCGGGCCCACAAAGGAGACCTGGGCCGCCCGAGCACAGGCACAGGCTGTGGCGACCCCACCGCCGCGCCCCCGACTCACCCCGCCCGGCCGGGCCGCCGCGTCCACAACCTGGAGAGACTGCGCCTGCGCGGCCGCCGCGAGCCCGAGAGGCGGAGCCTGGCGTCCCCGCGGTCCCCGCGCCCCGGGCAAGGGCGGAGGGGCGGGGCGGCTCGCGCGCGCACCGCGTTCCCGACGTCCGCAGAGCTGCGCTGGATGGAGACCCGGACTCCGGCCCCCAAAGAGCCGGCGCGTCCTTCCTGCCTGGGTCCCACGTGCTGCTGGGGACCTTCTGGGAAAGCCTCGGAACTCTAAAGTCACCGCTGACATCTATCATAAATCGTGCTTTTTTTTTTTTTTCCCCATCATTGTTCTGGACCCTGTGGCTCTTGCTTCCTAACTACATAGTATATTTCTTGACCTGCACCTATATTCTTCAAAGCCAGATTAGCTGTTAAAGTGGTCGGCGTTTTGCATGTTCAAGAAAAGTGGTTGGTCTGAAACTATTTTGTTTGAATGATAGATATTGCAAACGTCAACATTGGTTGATAGGCTCTAGAAGTCTCCTAATCTTTCACAACAAGGGACAAGGTAGGACCTAATGAATGGAGTTTCGAATTAGAAATTAAAAATTACCATACTGGACGCGATGGCGCACGTCTGTAACCCCAATGCTTGGGAGGCTGAGACAAGAGGATTGCAGGTTCCAGGGCAGCCTCAGTAAGTTAGCGAGACCTTGTTTCAAAAACAAAAAATAAAAAGGACTGGGGATGTAGCTCAGAGGTATAATGTACTTGGGTTCAATCCCTAAGTACAAAAATAAATAAACGAAAACAAAAAACTACCAGAGTTAAGCTTCGAAACTTTGATTTTACCCCAAAATATTAATTCACTTCTCTTTTCCATGTGGAAACTTGGCAAGGGAGGTTTCTATTTGTTTATATTGTACTTATAGGAACCATTAATTTGACAAATACAATTGAATACAAATATGCTAGTCACTGTGCTAGGTATGGGGGGGTATATAATTATTATTATTTTTTTTTTCGGTACTGGGGATTGAACTCAGGGGCATTCTACCTCCGAGCTATACCCCCAGCCCTATTTTTTATTCTTTATTTTGAAACCGAGTCTCACTAAGTTGAGGAGTGCCTCACTAGGTAGCAGAGGCTGGCCACGAACCTGGATTCTCCGTCTCAGCCTCCCGAATGCTGGGATTACAAGCGTGTGCCAACACGCCCGGCTGTAATTATTTTTTAATGTAAGGGATCCGCCCAGGAAAAAAAATAAAACATTGCCCAAATAAGAATAGGTTGTGTTGTATAATTTTGAAGTCAAAATTGTCTACTTCACAAATCAAAATCTTCACATATTTTAATATTGGATTTGACATAGAACATGGGGAAAAAAATGCAAACTTGACCCAATCTAAATAATTTGCATCCTATACTACATTGCAGTAAAAGAGGTTTCTTTAATGTTTTATATATTGGAACCAAATTTACAGTAAAAAGGGGGATGAAATGGGATATGGAAATTTAAGTTCTCTTCCAAATAAAAAGAAATTTATGAATTATGCAAACCATCATACAATACTTAAATTTTTCCATAAATGACAAAATTCTAAAGCTATCTTTCCAGCAAATGTACCTTTTTTTTTTTTTCCAGGGACAAAGGCAGGAGTTTTATTTAGGAAAGTAAGGGACTCCAGGCCAAGAGCGCAAATGTCCTTTTACGACCAAAATCTCCAAAGACTGCAACCTCCATTTCAAAACCTGACATGATTTAGGGAAAATCATCTGACATTCATTTTTACATCTAGTAGTCTTCAAAGTATTTACCTTTTTACTTAATTGAAGTAAAATTCAGTATGTGGTAGATTCTTCAATGAAAGAAATAACTTGTAAATGTTACCTACTTGTACTTTTTAGTACTAATATAATGACATCATGTTAAAATGTCAAATAACAATACATAGTCACTTAAGATCAGCTGTGTATTTTTTAAAAGAATGCTAAACATCTTAGTTTTACCATCATTGTTTTGTCTGGAAATGTTTAGAAGATTTTATAAGCTATAGTCCATATATATTCAGCCCTCTTGCCCTCTTGTAGTGCTGGGAATCAAACCCAGGACTTCCAGATTAGTAGGCAAGCCCTCTATGCCTGGGCTATATTCCCAGCTCTCCATATATTCTTAAACTTCTATCCTGTGTGCGTGTGTGTGTGTGTGTGTGTGTGTGTGTAAGGGATTGAAGCTGAGTGTAGTAGCCCAGCATTTGGGAGGCTGAGACTAGAGGATCCGGGTTTGTGGCCAGCTACCTAGTGAGGCACTCTGCGACTTAGTGAGACCCTGTTTCAAAATAAACAATAAAAATAGGGCTGGGGTTATAGCTCGGAGGTAAAATGCCCCTGAGTTCAATCCCCAGTACCTCAAAAAAAAAAAAAAAAAGAAGGGATTGATACCAGGGACATTCTACCCCGAACAAGTTACACTCCGACCTTTTTTATTTATTGTTTTGAAACAGGGACTTGCTAGGTTGCTAAGAGTCCTGCTAAGTTGCTGAATCTGGTCTTGAACCTGCAATACTCAGGTTTCAGCCTTCCAAGTACTAGCATTACAGGCATATGCCACCACGCCCAGCTTACGTCAAGTGTATTTTTAAAGATACATTCTTTATTATAAAATTAATGTATGATATTTTATCTGAGTATAAAGTTCTGAATCTGCTGGGTGTGGTGGCGCATGTTTGTAATCCCAGAGTACTGGTGAGGCTGAGACAGGAGGATCACAGGTTCACAGCCAGCCTCAGCTACTTAGTGAAGCCCTCTGTAACTTAGGGAGACCCTATTTCAAAATAAATAATAAAAATGGGTCTAGGAATGTAGCTCGGAGGTGGAATGCCCCTGGGTTCAATCCCCAGTACTAATAAATCAATAAGCTGGACGTGGTGGTGCATGTTTATAATCCCAGTACTTGGGAGGCTGAAACAGGAGGATCACCTGGGATCAATCCAAGAAAGAAAGAGAGAGACAGACAGACAGACAGAGAGGAAAAAAAAAAAAGAAAGAAAGAAAAAGAAAAAGAAAAAAGAAAGAGAAAGAAATTAATTTAGATCTGAATCCTATTCCTATACTCCCATTTCTTCTCTTTGGAGGTAATATTTTCTCTTCTCTGTATAATATATATAGTTTCAGGAATTGTATTTATGTATACAATACACACTTCTATCATATTTTTATATGACTCCCTTTAGTTCAAAGATAATATGTCTTGCCAGGTTCGGTGGCACGCACCTGTAATCCCAGTACTTGGGAGGTTGAGACAGGAAGATGGCAGGTTCAAAGCCAGCTTTAGCAACTTAATGAGACTCAGCAACTTATCAAGACCCATTTCCAAATAAAAAATAAAATAGGACTGGGGTTATAGCTCAAAGATAGAATGCCTCTGAGTTTAATCCTTAATGCTACCAAAAAAATTATTTGTTTAAAAAGATAATATGTCTAGATCATAGCCTACATTCTGTCTTACAACTCCATTTTTTCATTTAACGGAGTTTCATATTAGCCCTATTCTTTTGAATAGTTGTAGAACTCTAGTGAATATGTGTAGCATTTTTCCAATAAGATCCTCTTGAGGTACTTATCTTTGCCTACTTGTGCAAATGTTTTCACTAGATAAGCTGCTAGTAGTATAAATGCTGAAGCAATAGATAGGTGTTCATTTTAAGTTTGGGTGGAAATGTGTGTGTGTGTGTGTGTGTGTTTTTACTGGGGACTGAACTCAGGGACATTCTACCTCTGAGCTATACCCCCAGCACTTTTTTTTTTTTTTTTGCAGTACTGGGGATTGAACCCAGGGGCATTCTACCTCTGACCTACACCCCCAGCCCTGTTTCTTTCTTTCTTTTATTTTTTTGCGAGGTACTGGGGATTGAACTCAGGGGCATTCTACCTTCGATCTATACTCCCAGCCCTATTTTTTATTCTTTATTTTGAAACAGGGTCTCACTAAGTTGCAGAGGGCCTCACTAAGTAGCTGAGGCTGGCCGAGAACCCGGATCCTCCTGTCTCAGCCTCCCAAATGCTGGGATTACAAGCATGTGCCACCACGCCTGGCTCCCCAGCCCTATTTCTTATTTATTTTGAAACAGGGTCTCACTAAGTTGTGGAGGGCCTCACTAGCTGAGGATGGCTGCCAATCCTCCTGTCTCAGCCTCCCAAGTACTGGAATTACAAGCTTGCACCACCATGCCCAGCTTCCCCCAGCTATTTTTTCTTTACTTTGAAACAGGGTCTCACTAAGTTGCTGAAGCTGGCTTCAGAACCTATAATCCTCCTGTCTCAACTTCCTAAGTACTGGGATTACAAGTGTATGCCACCACACCTGGCTGGTGAAATTTTTTTAAGTCACATGAAAGGCCAAACATTTTCAAATTCTTCATCTTGTTATATG
Organism: Graphiurus murinus; assembly: GCA_004027655.1. Taxonomy (NCBI): domain Eukaryota; kingdom Metazoa; phylum Chordata; class Mammalia; order Rodentia; family Gliridae; genus Graphiurus; species Graphiurus murinus. Next base: position 11,744 of record PVLC010039041.1, read on the forward strand.
AGAGGTTGAAGTGGATTTAGAAAAAAAAAAAAAAAAAAACAGGAAAAAACCTCTAAGTCTCTTAAAAATTCCTTTCATTGCAACAGCCTTTCACTTGCACATGAGTTATGACAAAAATAAAATGAGTTGCTAAGGAATTAATAATTCATATTAACTCAGCACTAGCACATATTTCCCAGAAGAGTTAGACTATTTCTATCTCCTCTAATCCCACTTTAAGCCTCACTGACTCTCCCTGAGGGAATAGTTTAGATACCTGCATCTTGGAAGCAATAATCAAGATTCTCTTTTGACTAGATCTTTTTGCTCTAAGGATTTAAACAAACCAAGTTTGGCACTGTGCTACATATAAGAAGACATTCATCTTTTCAGGAAAATATGCTAAAGAAAAAAATATTTCTCAAATAATAATTAGTCATGAGCCTTGGAAAAATAATTACTTAGTAAGACTTGTCATTCTTGGAAAAGCATAAATCAGATTAAATGTGATTCATTGAGGCCAAGTACATTATTTCCATATCCTGTGTTCATATTACCTATGGTTTACTATACATATTTAGATTGAGAATACTACAAAGAATTCCTGAATTCACAGTATATGAGAACATCTTAGTTTAAAGTTAACTCACAAAATAAATTATAAGGAGACTATGATTAAGCCAGGGTATGGTGGTGCACACCTGTAATCCCAGTACTTGGGAGGCTGCGACAGGAGAGTCGCAGGTTTGATACTAGTCTCAACAATGTATAGAGATTATCAGCAAGCCAGCGAGACCCTGTCTCAAAACAAAAAATAAAAAGGGCTGGGGTATAATTCAGATGTAAAATGCCCCTGTGTTCAATCCCCAGTACCACTCACAAATCATATATATATATATATATATATATATATATATATATATATATCACATATATGTATAAAATTTATATGACTATATATAGTGACATTTAAAATATGTTAATTTTTTAAATGTGAATCAATTTTTCAGTTAGAGATTTCATTATGTTTGGGAACCAAATTGATAATATACTTGAAGTAATTGAGAACATTTTTGTGGTAGGCTGAAAATACCCCTCCCATTCCAAAGATGCCCACGTTCTAATCCCTGGAATCAGTGAATGTGTTGCCTTACCTGGCAAAAGGGAGTTTGCAGATGTTATTAAGTATCTTGAAACAGGGAGATTACTTTGCATTATCTCAGTGGTCTAAATGTAAAGGTCCTTATAAAAGGGAGGCAAGAGGGTCAGAGGAAGAGAAGATGTGACAACAGAAATGGGTGAGAATAAGAGCAGATTTGAGGCGGGTGTGGTGGCGCACACTTGTAATCCGAGCATTTGGGAGGCTGAGACTGGAGGATCAGAGTTTGTGGCCAGCCTGGGCTACTTAGTGAGGCCCTCCGCAACTTAGTGAGATGCTGTTTCAAAATAAAGAATAAAAAATAGGGCTGGGGTTGTAGCTCGGAGTTAGAATGCCCTTGGGTTCCATCCCCAGTACCACACACACACACACACACACACACAAAAGCAGATTTGAAGATGCTAAGATGCTAAGATGCTTGCTTTGAAGAGAAGGACAACAAACCAAGAAATGCAAAGGCTAGTAGAAGACAGAAAAGACATATAAATGAATTCTTCCCTGGAGCCTTCAAAAGGAATACCAGCTTGTGGATATATTGATTTTAATTACTTGAGACTGCAGATCCTCAGGATTGTAGATATAAATTTGTGTTGCTTTAAGCCAGTAAGTTTGTGGTAGCTTGTTATTGTAGCAATGGGAAGGAACACACTTTATAAACAGTTGAGCGTACCTCTGACAAATCTAGGGCCAAATATCATCAATTCTTGGGGAAAAAAGAGGACAGTATGAAATTATTTTAATACATCAGTTGAACCAGCTATTAGAGTTAAGAACAATTCTTGGAAAGCATCCATCTAGTTTGCTTTCAATTAATCCAATATATGAAAATCAAGTTATAAATTGAAGTTTGCTTTCAATCTTTTGTGTGTGTGTGTGGGGGGGTACTGAGGGTTGAACCCAAGGGTTCTACCTCTGAGCTACACCCCTATCCTTTATTTATTTTGGGATTGAACCCTTGGTCATTTTACTTCCAAGCTATGCTCCTAGTCCTTTTAGTTTTTATTTTGTCTTGATAAGCTGCTGAGGGGCTCCCTAAAGTTGCCGAAGCTGCCTTCCAACCTGCAATCTTCCTGTCTCAGGCCCAAGTACTGGGATTATAAGTGTGTGCTTCTGTGCCCAGTTAATCGGCTTCTAGATTTGATTTGATGATTTTGTGGAAATATGGTCCGGCTAAATTGCTGAGAGCCTCTCTAAATAGCTGAGGCTGGCCTTGAACCTGTCTCAGCCTCCCAAGTACTGGGATTACATTTATGCACCAGGGAGCCCAGCTAGTTTTTACATTGAAGCAAGGTAACCTGGCACTGGCCTCCAACCTGTTCATCCTGTTTCTGCTACTTTAAATACCCTCCTCCTCCTCTTCTTCTTCACTTGCTTTTTTTTTCTTTTTTTTTTTGCGGTACTAGGGATTGAACTCAGGGGCATTCTACCTCCGAGCTATACCCCCAGCCCTATTTTTTATTCTTTATTTTGAAACCGAGTCTCACTAAGTTGCGGAGTGCCTCACTAGGTAGCTGAGGCTGGCTGCGAACCCGGATCCTCCGGTCTCAGCCTCCCGAATGCTGGGATTACAAGCGTGCGCCA
>PVLC010039042.1:0-14461 GCA_004027655.1 Graphiurus murinus
CTCCTCGTTGAGAAGGAGGCTTTGGTAATGGGTCATTCTAGCATTGGACAGCCATCTTTCAGGTGGCTGGCGAACGATGCCCTCTAAGGCATGGGGTGCCACTACCGTCAGCTTTTGTCCCAGAGTTAGTTTATCAGCATCTCTAATCAAAAGAGCCGTCGCGGCGATGGACTTTAGACAGGCGGGCCAGCCGCTGGCAACGGAGTCCAGTTTCTTGGACAGATATGCCACAGGCCGCTTCCATGGTCCTAATGCCTGAGTTAGCACCCCTCGGGCTACTCCCCCTTGTTCATCAGCAAAGAGAGTGAAAGGCTTGGTGATATCTGGCAGGGCCAGAGCTGGGGCAGATAACAAGGCTCGTTTAATGTTATCGAAAGCCTCCTGCTGTCCCTTTTCCCAGATGAAAGGGGAGTTTTCTTTAGTTAAGGGGTACAAAGGAGCCGCCAAAGTAGCAAAGCCAGGTATCCAGAGCCGGTAAGACCCGGCGGTGCCCAAGGATTCTCTCACCTATCTCGGTGACCTGGGTATTGGAATCTGAGTCACTGTCCGCTTTCTGGCTTCCATTAGCCACCTTTTTCCTTCTTTTAGGGTGAATCCTAGGTAAGTCACCTGCTGCTGACAGATCTGGGCCTTTTTCGCCGATGCCCTATAGCCGAGTGCAGACAGTTCTTTCAGGAGCTCTTCAGTTCCCTGATGGCACTCATCTGCGGTGGATCCAGCTAGAAGGAGATCATCAACATATTGGAGCAGGGTTACCTGAGGATGGGAAGTCCTGAACGGGGTCCGGTCTTGATGTAGGGTCGCTGCTTAGCCAGTCCCATTCCTGCTACTTCCGCCCATGCCTCAGGAAAGCGCTTAATCCATTCTGTGATATCAGCATTTTTAGGAGCTTGCTCGAAGAGCTGATGCTCATCCTCCAGGCTCACAGTAAGGGCGGTGATTAACTGTCCTTCTTTGGTTACTCCGGGGCCTTCAGGTGTAAATGTGATCTGGGCCCCGAGCTTAGTTAGGAGATCCCTTCCCAACAGGGGAACTGGGCATTCAGGTATTACTAAAAATGAGTGAGTCACTCTGCCCCCTCCAAGATCAACAGATTTTCGGGTAGTCCATGGATATTGTTGCTGACCCGTGGCTCCAACTACCCAGGACTTTTTGCTGAATAGGGGCCCGGAGGCTTGCAATAGGACTGAGTGTTGAGCTCCTTTGTCTACCAGAAATTCAACAGGTTTCCCCTCCACCTTAAGAGTTACCCTAGGCTCAGGGAGGGGATCTGAGCCCCGTCTTCCCTAGTCTTTTTCAGCCAGAGACAGAATTTTCTTTTGGGGGCCTCTTTTTGGGGCATTCTCTTGCCCAATGCCCTTTCTCTTTGCAGTAAGCACACTGATGCTTGCTTAGAGGCTGCCATCGGTCATTTTTTCGGTTGCCCAGGTGCCCTGTCTCCCTAGGTCTGCCCTGCTCTTGCTTATCTACAATAGCTGCCAGGATCCGAGTTAAGTTTTTTTCTTGCCTTATTTCTCTCTTAACTTTTCTTTCTTCTTCTGTCTCCCTCTTGTGATACACTTTGTCTGCCTCCTTTACTAAGTCCTGCAGGGTCTGATCCTGCAGTCCCTCCAGTCTCTGCAACTTTTTCCTTATGTCTGGTGCTGCCTGCCCTATAAATGCCATGGTTACAGATGCCCGTAGCCCTTTAGAAGTGGGATCAAACGGGGTGTACCGGCGAAATGCCTCCATCAGCCTTTCCAGGAAGACCGAGGGGGGTTCATTTGCCCCTTGGAGGACTTCCCTTACCTTAGCCAAATTAGTGGGGCACCGGGCCGCACCTCAGAGACCAGCCACTAGAGCCTGGCGATAGACACGCAGCCGCTCCCTACCTTCAAGTTGGTTGTAGTCCCAGTCCGGGAGGTTTAAAGGAAAGGCGAGGTCGATGAGGTTAGGGAGAGTGGTAGGGAGCCCGTTTTCCCCTGGGACATTCTTCCGAGCTTCCACCAGGATTCTCTCTCTTTCCTCAGTCATGAATAGAGTCTGTAAAAGCTGCTGACAGTCGTCCCAAGTTGGCTGATGAGAAAACATTAAGGACTCCACCAAGCTAGTTAGTCGCTAGGGGTCCTCTGAAAAAGGAGGATGATTAGTTTTCCAGTTATACAGATCTGCAGAGGAAAATGGCCAATACTGTAAGGGTTGGAGACCATTTTCTCCAGGAGGGAGACCGTAGGCCCTAAGGGGAAGGGCCCTCGTGGAGTCGGGGGAGACCCCCCACCTACTTCTGGTTCCCTGGGCTGGACCCCTTGGGTCTTCCGCAAGGGGAGCAGGAGGTCCCCTTGGCACTGGCTCCATTTCTTCCACGTCTGGGGCCTGAGGCTGGGGAGGTATGGGCGGATAAGGAGGGGGGAGTTCCAAGAGGGAAAGGTCCTGAGTATCAGGATAGATTTTCCGAGGTTTAGGGGGGGTCAGAGTTATTTAAGGGGCTCGGCTCTAGGGTCCTGGCGGCTAAGATTTGAGTTCCCTGGGGAGTTTGGGTCACCCAAGGTTTGACCCATGGTGGGGGGTTCTGAACCAGGTCCTGCCACACAACGATGTAAGGTTGTTGATCCGGATGCTCAGACGGGCCAGGCTGAAAAACAGAAGCTTTTATGGCAGAAATGAGAGTCAGATCAAAAGATTCTTCAGGCAGCCAGCCAACATTAAATGTGGGCCATTTGGAGGTGCAGAAGGTTTGTCATTTTCCCTTCTTGATTTTCACAGATAGGTTATGGGCTCTGGTTTTTACCTCTGACCAGTGATCCAAAGTCAGACTGAGAGGAGTAGAAACCGATTGCCCCATTGTTAGTTTGTAAATGAGTAAAACAAGACACACAATAACATAGAGAGACCACAATCTAAGACAAGGTGACTCTTTGGCTTCTGCAAAGCCACCAAGGAGTCAAAGTAACAGACGGCCGATATCCTATATCCCTAGCTGGCACTAAGAGAATACCATCCTCTTCCAATGGGCAAAATTTCACGTAGGAGGACACCAGGCGTCCCTGGTCCTCCTCTCCTCCTGGGGTGTCCCCCAGGGCGGCAACCTGGGAACCCTGGGCACGTCTACCGGTCCCCTGCCCGGCCATTCTTACGAGCGGCAGGACGGTTGCAAACTGAAACCAGGTGTGCACAGTCTATTACGAATTCTCATAGGTTCCGAACGGACAACAGACAACAGGGTAAACAGAAAGCCGACATAAGTTCAGACTTACCTCCAAGGGCAACTTTGAGATTGAGGGGTGATTGCGTAATATCCCGGACGAGCCCCCAAATGTAGGAACCCCGAAAGGGGACCCCAACGCTGTCAGCTGGATACCGGCGCTCACCCCAAACAATCGCGAGAGTCGTCACTTGATGCAATACCGCAAGAGGCTTTACTTTACTAAGACTAACGTGCGTTAGGGCTCAACCTGCATCCCACGCAGGGGTAGGAGAGGAGAGCCCTGAAGGGGTTTGGAACAGGGTTTTTATGGGGGTCCAGTACATAGGCATTTTTTAACTACAGATTTTACAGCATGCACCTGGCAGGTCAGATAAGCGAAACAGGCTAGCAAAGTCTCACATGTTTGATAAGGCAGATTGGTTAATTAAGCGGTTTGTTTACACTTTAGGGTAGGGGGCATTCCATTCATTTTAACTTATCTTAAACCTCTTCCTGGGACTTTGTAAAATCTAAAACGGTTCCTGGTTAAAGGATAATTTGAATCCAACGGTCATTTAACACTCAAAGACCTAAAAAATCTTCTTTTCTCTTTTTTACGCTTTTCTGAAAGGAAGTTTTTTTATTCCTTCAGGTTGACTACAGTGATACCTGTGAGATTACATGTTTCCCAAACCTGGCCAACAACATGACAATAAACCCTTCACCTCTGGGAAGATGAAACTGAAATAACAGGAAATTCTCGAAGGACTTTACAAGTGACTTAAGGCAAAGTTTTCACAAAAGGCAGACATCTAATGAGATCTTTGCCTATGAGAAAACAAACTCTTTGTTCTTTAAGACACTATATTGTAGCTGGGCGTGGTGGCGCACGGTTGTAATCCCAGCATTTGGGAGGCTGAGACTGGAGGATCCAGGTTCGTGGCCAGCCTCATCTACCTAGTGAGGCCCTCTGCAACTTAGTGAGACCCCGTTTCAAAATAAAGAATAAAAAATAGGGCTGGGGGTGGAGCTTGGAGATAGAATGCCCCTGGGCTCCATCCCCAGTACCACAAAAAAATAAAATAAAATAAGACACTATATTGTAAATGTTACTGAGAACAGAAAACCTTGCTGCCTTAACTATAAAAAATAGATTCTAGTTTTACATCAGTGTATTAAATTTTGACCTTAGGAACAAACCTTCAGCCAGACGTGGTGGCCATACCTGTAATCCCAGCACTAGGGAGGCTGAGACAGGAGGATCACAGGTTTGAGACCTGCCTCAGAAATGTAGTGAGATCCTCAGCAACTTAGTGAGAATCTGTTTCAAAAATAATAATAATAACTTTAAAAAGGCTGGGGGTGTAGCTTCGAGGTAGAATGCCCCTGTGTTCAATACCCAGCACCAAAATCTTTCTAAAAAAGAAAGAATATAAAAAGAAAAATAACTTTAATTGTAGCCAATTTAATCACACAGAAATGTCCTAGTATTTGTCCTTAACAAACCTTCCATGACTTGCTCAGAAGTTCTACAATGTGTTTACATTTCAGTTTGGTCCCATCTTTCTTTTTTCCCATCTTGGACTTCAGGACATAAGTCTTACTTTACCATAAAAATGCCTTTCTCAGTCAGGCATGATGGCATATGCCTATAATCCCAGTACTTGAGAGGCTAAAACGGGAAGACTATAGGTTTGAGACCAGCCTTCACAACTTAGCAAGACTGTCAGCAACCTAGCAAGACCCTGTATCCAAACAAAAAATAAAGAGAGTTGGGGTGTAACTTGGAGGTAGAATGCCCTTGGGATCAATCCCCAGTACTGAAAAAGAAAGTTATTTTCTCATCCCAAAACATTCTCAAAAATGTCTTTACATGCATCACTTTTTGGGGGGGCAGTTTGCTCTCTATTTTTAATGATTTTTAAAATACTTTTTTGGGTATATTGTAGCCTCATATCATAATGAAGTTCAGCGTGTAGTGACAAACATGCACACAGCACTTGGTGAGCTTCCCCCAGCTCCCCTTCCAATCCCTCTTCTTCCCCAAACACGATATTGAGATTGGCATTGGTATTCTCAGATACGTATATAACATCAATGGAAGTGCCTCCTTCATTAATTCTCCCCCTTCCGCCCTCTCCTGGACCACCTCCCTTGCTCCACTGGGGTTTCTTCTCTATTATCCAAAGCATGTGTAACTTTTTTTTTATATCTCTTTTCTACTTCCTGATTCTTCTATGCCTTATTTTTTAAGTGTATAATTTAAAACAATTTCCAAATTTAGACAAATTATTCCTTTTTATTAATAAAATAAAATATAAAATACTTCCTGTTATAGTTTTCTCATCAAAACATGGTAAAAATTCTTGGTATTCTTTGCATATGTTCATTACAATGCTAACTCTTAGCAGTCTTATATTGAATGAAGCAGAGGAAGAAAACAATCTTGAATTGTTTTCTATACATCAACAATGTATGAAAACACACTTAAAAAAGATCCAAATATATTTTTATAGAATTTAAGATTCCCATTTTCAAGTTTTATATAAACCTTGGATTAAGCACTTTTACCTAGCAATAGCTTGGTTTTAAAATACTTGTTTAAATCCTTTTTTCTTTTAGTCCCAAGTGGGTTTGAGAGTTAAGTCTTGAATAACTGGTTTTTTGAGTAAAGATAGCAGAACAGGTAGATAGTCGAAAGCCTCCATTTAGACAAGACAAATCAAAACAGGACAAACATATATTAACTAAAACATGCAGACCCCCGCACCAAATGAATTCATTAGAAGAACCAAGCTCAAAAAGGCAGAAGTTTGTGGTGGCGCATGCTTGTAATCCCAGCATTTGGGAGGCTGAGACCGGAGGATCCAGGTTCGCGGCCAGCCTCAGCTACCTAGTGAGGCCCTCTGCAATTTAGTGAGACCCTGTTTCAAAATAAAGAATAAAAAATAGGGCTGGGGGTATAGCTCGGAAGTAGAATGCCCCTGAGTTCATCCCCAGTACCACAAAAAAAAAAAAAAAAGAAAGGCAGAAGTTTTTGCAAAAAGAATGAAATGGCCACTGTTCTTTCTCAGTTTGCTCAGGTAATCTTTAAACCAGTACAAGATGAATTTTTTCTTCAAAAATTCCCTTCTTAGCCAGGCATAGTGGCACACCCTTGTAATCCCAGCATTTGGGAGGCTGAGATCTGAGACAGGAAGATCCCAGTTCTTGGCCAGCCTCAGCTGCTTAGTGAGACCCTGTTTCAAAATAAAGAATAAAAACATAAGGTTGGGGCTGTATCTTGGAGGTAGAATGCCCCCAGTTTCCATCCCCAATACTGCGAGAAAAAAAAAAAAATTCCCTTCTTCCTTGAATTGCTATTTTCCATGTTAGTGGAGTTGCCCTTTCAGTTGTGTATGATCAAATGCTCATAGGCTTTCTATACTAAGCCCGGAGTGGTGACACATGCTTGTAATCCCAGTACTTGGGAGGCTGAGACAGAAGGATGACAGGTTCGAAGCCAGCCTCGGCAACTTAGAGGGGCTTTCGGCAACCTAGCGAGACCCTGTTTCCAAATAAAAAGTAAAATTAGGCTGGGGGTATAACTCAGGGGTAGAATGCCTCTGGTACCAGTACCAAATCCCCAGTACCAAAAATTTAAAAAATAAAAATAAAAAATTCCGTACTAAAAGGGACAAGATTGTGATGAGCAAGAGAAGGAGACAAAGGAAAGATGCGAATTGAAGTAATAAAGGACTGTCAGGAGAAAGAGACTAAATGTGAGGGAACAAGGGTTCTGGCAAGTACCCTGGAATAAAGGGCACCAAACTAACTTTTTTAGTATTATGAAGTCAATCATCTTACGCACAGACTAACGACTAGGCTAACAGACAAAAGAACACACGAAACAGTTACCTTAGATCAGCGTGCACTTTCAAATACAAAGACAGTACTGTACTCAGGTGATAAATCCTCTTTTTCTCAGTCATAGTTCTAAAGAGACCAGATATTCAAAATTCTCCATAGGGTTCACTGAGACAGAATCAGTGTTTTCCATTCTTATCTAATGACATCAGAGATCTTCCCAAAGTAACCTGGTTTCTCTGTCCACCTTGTGTAGCTTCTGTGCTAATGGGCACTGTGGAGTTACAGCATCTAAATTTCCCAGTCAGACAAAATGGCAGCAGTCCAAATTAGTTCAAAAGAACCCAAATTGGCTTGAAGAAGCCCTAAATGACTAGGAAAGGGAGAAACCCTGTGTGTACTGTCAGGGGAACTTACCAAGGTTTCAAGACCCACAGAGTTTAAAAGTTTGTTTCGTTGCTTCAACAAATAATGATAAAAATCAATTGATGCTTGTCCAAAGTGGAAGGAAAAAAAAAAGAAGAAATACTTACGACAAAGGTAGTTTTGAGATAGAAGAAATTTAAAAAACAATTGTAGATTTTAACCGTGCCAGATTCTTATTTGAAAAGATTGCCAGCCGGGTGTGGTGGTGCACACCTGCAATCCCAGTACATGGGAGGCTGACACAGAAGGATCGCAGGTTCAAGGTCAACCTCAGCAATTTATCGAGGACCTTAATCACTTGATGAGACCCTGTTTCAAAAATAAAGTAAACTAGATCTGGGGGGGGGGGGCAGGGGCGGGGGTGTAGCTCAGAGACAGAAAGCCATTGGGCTTAATTCCCAGTACCAAAAAAAAAAGAGTTCATCTAAAAACTAGTAATACAAGATTTATTAGCTTCAGATTTACCTAATTTTGTTTTCCTTGAAAGCTAAGCAATCATCACTCCCTTCCAGGATCAAAAGACCTGAGCAACAACCATCTTGAACAGCAAGTGGACATTGTCTCTTCACGTGACAAGGACTTTTCCAGAGCTCGCCTGCAGAACCAGAATCAATCAACCAATCAATCGGATCACAGTTTGACCAAATGCTTTCATATGCACACCTCTTGCCAGCAGCCCATTTCTTTCTCAGTTTTGTTCTGGGAAAATCCCCTGCAGTCACTGAAGCTGTCCCTGGAGAAGGGGTGACTTCCTAAAGAGTCCAGATGACTTTCCAGTGCTGGAAAGTGGGGAGCACAGTTCAGGACTGGTGGAATTCTTAACTATTAAATGATTAACATGCTTACCCACAGAGCTGAGCAGTGGCCTGATCCAAAGTTTAGGGTAAAAAAACAGAAGACATACAAAATGAAGACAGGGATGCCAAGCTGTATCCTGCTTTCAGTTCCTAGGTAAAGAGTCACTGCTTTTAGCAATGACAGTCTATTGAAGTCCCTGTTACACTTGCAGGCTCTTTTCTTTTCCCTTTAAGTTTATAATTAAAATAAAAATCCTTATGGAATGTCTCAATCTAGACAAATTACTCCTTTTTCAGTGAGATAAAAATACTTTATGCCTTCTATAGTACTTTAATCAAAACACAGCTTAAATTTTTATATTCTTTGCATATGGAATTACATCTGTTAATTAGAATTTTAACTGGCATTGACCTTGCTTTCAGTGAAGATCTAGAAACAAAACAAGCATAAACTGTTTTTCCTATACCTAAAATGTTTAAACACATCAGTAGGCTCAAATATCTATCTCTATAGATCTTCTTATAGAATTTAAGGGGCCAAAAGTGCTTGTATTTATATTTAGTAATTGATGTTTTAGTATTTTAACTTTAAAATGACTCATATTTTTTAACAAATACATTTATAAATGTTTATTTAATTTATACCTACCCAATTTACTGATTTTTAACAGTTATGTTTAGCTATTTTTAGATTAACCATGATAACCAGTATATCAGACAAGCATAGTTAACATTTATATTTATTTATGTATTTAGTACTGGAGATTGAACCCAGAGGCATTCTACCTCCTAACTATATCCTCAGCCCCCCTCCCTTTTTTTAAACAGGGTCTCCCTAGGCTACTGAGACTTGCACTTTAAACATTTTAACAGAGCTAAATATAATCCCAACCGTATTTAGGCAAAAATTAATGTGTTAATCATTTAAAGACACCTTTACTGTTATCCTACCAAAAATTTTAAATTAACTTATTTGTCAGAGATTTAAGTTATGTAAACTAAAAGGAATTTAAGTTTATACCTTTTAAAATTGATGAGTGCTTATTTATTTATAAGCCAATGGGTACCATGTAGACACAATATACAATGCATACATGTACAAAAATACATAAAATAGAAAATGTGGTGTAGCTCTCATTTAGATTCTCCATTGGCTAGTTTTTTAGAAGTTAGAATATTGATGATTAACACAGACCTAAGCAATCTTTAATTCTAAATCTCCAGTTCCAAAGGGATTACTTAGTTGAAATAAAGTAGAGTATTTATATCTCCAAGGCACAGAACTGAGTTTAAACATCACTAGAGGTTGTGGGCAAAGGTGAAGTGAAAGCAAGAGTTGGTGAGGCTTGTTATGCAGGTTTTAGTTAATATCTTTTCCTATTATATATTATATATCTATATCTATATCTATATCTATATCTATATCTATATCTATATATCTGTATATATGAATGTATTTTGGTGTGTGTGTGGTGCTGAGGATTGAACCCAGGGGCATTCTACCTCTGAGCGACACCCCTACCCCTATTTTTTATTTGGAAACAGAGTTTTGCTAAGTTGCTAAGAGCCTCACTAAGTTGGTGAGGAAGGTTTTGAACCTGTAGTCCTCCTGTCTCAGCTTCCTAAGTACTGGGATTGCAGGCATGCACTTCCTGCTCAGCTATCTCTTCTTATTTTAAGAGCTAATCAATACAAGGACACACACTTTTAAATAGAAATTTCTTTTGTAAAAAGTTAGGAAAATCATATTTTGAAGAACTATCTAGTTGGCAAGTCCCTTTAATATAATTTGTTTTTAATCAGCTATAACACTTCAATGAACAAGGTAAAGAGCATTATCTATGTTCATCCAAATTGGAAAGGCCTTCTTTCAGCCCTCCAGAGATTTGCTCATTAAATTGCTGCCCAATTCTGTTTTTAGAACTCTTCATTAGAAGTGTATCTGTTGGCTGGAGCTAGAGTCAAAGGTGAGGTTTACAAGGATTTTTTTTTTTTCTTCCCAGAGAGACACCAATGTGCCAGATATCCCCTTTAAATAAAAAAGCAGGGGGGAAAAAAAGAATCTTACAAGACAGGAAAAAGGAAAAGAGACAAAGATGGAACTTCTTTATAGTTTTCATAGATCAAGTATTGGGTTCCCATATTTAGGGGACAAGAAATGTACAAATGATCAGTAAATAGAGTGAACATATTTAGAATTCCAGAATCCAGACAGAGCCTGTCACAGATGTCTATCATGTGACACAGTGAGTAGTTTAATATTGACCAGAGGAGAGAATATAATTATGTAGGAGGCCCACACGGTTGGCGATTGTCAAGGCAAGATCTACCAGTCATGGCTGACATGGTAGCACTTGTTTCAGATGGCCACTTGTCCTTGTGAGGCAGATTTGCAGCAATCAATTACCTCTGTTTATCTCTCCCTAACCAAAAGATATATTCTCTTTTCTTCAGTCCCAAGTGAGTCTGTTTTGCCTCTTGAATAATCGCTCAAGATAACAACACTTCATGATAACTTTTTTTTTTTTAAGACAGAAGGGTAGGGTGCCTAAATAGATCTCTATCCATTTTCCTTCCTATTTACAAAATAATTCTCCATTCTCTAATTTATATGGGGCCAAAATGTTACCCCCCCAAATAAGTTTTTTAAATCCTCTTGTTTAAAATAATCCCAATTATTTAATATGTACCCAAGGAGCTGGGCATGGTGGTGCCTGCCAATAATCGATACTTGGGAGACTGAGGCAGAAGGATCACAGTTTTGAGGCCAGCATCAATAACAGTGAGATCTTGTTTCAAACATAAAGTATAAAATGAGTTAGGGGTATAATTTAGAGGCAAAATGCCTCTGGGTTCAATCCTTTACTATTTTATATATATATAAAATATATATAAATATAAATAAATAAATATATATATATATGGTACTAGACACACACACACACACACACACACACACACACACACACACACACACACTCCCCACACACACACACACACACCACACACACACACCAAGGGGTAATAACTCAGGGACAGACACTGACTCACCCAGGGTTTTATAATCTGCATGCTTCAAGGGATTTGAGTTGAAGTTGTTATTCTGAAAAGAAAGAAAAAAAATAGATCTCTATCAGGATCAGACTCTTTATCCCATATTGTATCCTTGGGGTATACTGTGAATCTCCTCTTGGATTAGATTTTCAATCTGTTCCATGCTGCCAATCTGAATGAACAATGCCAGGTCATTCCTTCTGCAAATTATCAGCAGTATGAATATTTTCATCCACAATAATCTGTTCTCAGGGTGCTTTGTGAGTCCCTGTCAGGATATGTTCTCAGGGCCCTCAAGAAAAAGAGGCCCCTTATAAATAATATCCCCGAGGTCTCAAGTAATCCAGGTGCACTTGAACAATTACAAGTTTTAAAATGGTGAGGACACCAAGACTTGGTAGAGAGTTTAAAAAAGCATTTGGAGATATCCTGGGGGCCGGACAGAGTTAGGTAAACTTAGAGGGTCATCTATTTATAGTTGATGTCTTATTCTAAATAATAAATTAAGATCACCTGTCTAGCAACTTGGAAATAAAAGTGACACTTTTTCTTCTGTTCTCAAAGAGATCTGGGAGGTGACGCACATAGTTTGCATGTCATCCTAATTGAGATAGCAGGATACAGAAGGACTGATATCAGGCCTGTAGTTAGAGGGTTGTTTTGTTTTGTTTCCAAAGACAAGACTAGTGAGTTCCTTCATGGTTTTAGAATTCAAAGACTCTTACCAGACCCCCAGAAATGTGTCCACTGTTTCCAACCCTATGGCCACTTGAATCGACATGGTTTGGGGTCCTCGGCCACCCAAAAAGGGTACCTAAGGTGGATTGTGTTTATGCTCTTTGGCCTTTGAAAGTGAAGAAATGCCAGGCGCTGTGACGCATATCTGGCATCCCAGTGCTTGGGAGATTGAGACAGAATCACAGGTTCAAGGCCAACCACAGCATGTTAGCAAGATCCTGCCTCAAAACAAAAAAATAAATAAAATAAAAAATGGCTGAGTGCATAGTTCAGAGGTAGAATGTCCCTGGGTTCAGTCAGGTACTGGGGATTGAACTCAGGGGCATTCTATGTCTGAGCTACACCTTCAGCCCTATTTTTTATTCTTTATTTTGAGACAGGATCTCACTAAGTTGTAGAGAGCCTCACTAACTAGCTGAGGCTGGCCATAAACCTGTGATCCTTCTGTCTCAGCCTCCCAAGTACTGGGATTACAAGCGTGTGCCACCACGCTTAGGGGAAGATGTGCATTTAAGGGAGAATGTGGACCATTTTCAGAAGGAGAGATAGTAGCCCATTGTTAATATTTACAGAGGGACAGTAGCTACTGGCTGAACTAGGGGAGGAGTCAGGGTGGAGTTACTTAATTTTGTGCCAGTTTTTCTAGTGCCAAGAGTGAGGGTCAATCATGAGTTTTTTGTTTTACATTTCAAAGGGCATTTTTTTACATTCCAGTGGTTTATTGAGATTCAATTTTTTTATCTTTCTTTTTCTGTGTCTACAAATTCCTATTTCAGTCTCAGCTGCTTGGGAGACTGAGGTAGGAGAATTGAAAGTTCAAGTATAGCCTGAGCAACTTAGTGAGATCCTGACTCACAAAAACAGGGCTGGGGCTGTAGATCAGAGGTAGAGTGCTTGCCTAGCATGCACAAGGCCGTAGGTTCCATCACTGGTACTGCAGAAACAACAACAACGACAAAACAATAACAAACAAACAAAACAAACCCAATACGTTATTTAGTCAAGCTAAAGCAACTCTGCACAAGAACCAGAAAGAGAAATGTAAACTTACTCTGTTTCCAGATAATATAATAATAGATTTGGAAACCTGAGAGGAATCAATGGAGAAAAGTAATAATAAAGGGACAGGATAGGCAATAAACACAAAATCTTCATACATAAACAAAGATGGACAAGTTAATAGTGGAAATCATATGGAAAGCTGGGCACGGTGGTGCACAGTTGTAATCCCAGTACTTGGGAGGATAAGACAAAAAGATCATAGGTTCCAAGCCAGCCTCAGCAACTTAATGAGACTCTCAGTAATTTAGTGAGATCTCATATCAAAATAAAAATAAGCTAGGTCTGGGAGTGTAGTTCAGAGGTTTAAACCTCTGAATTTAAACCTCAGTACAAAATATATATATATGAAAGTATATCCAAGTAAGAATAACCAAGAAAACCCTTCAAGAAGAGGAATGAGGGGAGCTAGTCTAAAAGGTTAAAGCAAACAAAAACCATGTAAAACCAGAGGTAATGAAGACAGTTTTACAGGTACATAAATAAACAGAATACCAGAAGTAGAGACAGTTTTGAGAAGCAGCCTTGGGGGTGTCCTTCTTTCCTAGGGCTGCCTAAGAAGTTGTTTCCCCAAGCTCAGTGGCCCAGGCACTCAGAGGCTGCTGCAGCCCTGGTCCCCAGGGGTCCGGCTATTTATTGGGCTGCCGGCAGACCTTGGCATTGCTGGTTGTGCAGGGATGCAGGACGCTGGAGTTCAAGGGTCATGGAGACTTTCAGTGACATTTCAAAAGAAGGTCTGGGATGTCGGGTAACATCATTCTAACAGGTTGGAATTCCTGCAGGCAGGTCATGAGAGGGCAATTTGCAAAGGTGTGAGAGTGAAGTCAAAGCTGCCGTGGAAACCCCTGGAATGACGAGAGGCCAGGAATGCAGGTGTCTGCCGAGGAAACCTGCAGGCAAGAGCCTGAGAGAGGCCACTTGGACTGTACAGCAAGGTCACAGGGGCAGGCATGCCGAGCCGTTTGGGGTAAGATATCACCACTGTGTGTCCCGGACACCAGATGTGGAGGTACTTACTGGAGCAATGTCGTCCCTGCCAGCCACAGTGAAGGAGAAGGGCTAACACATATTTACCTTTCTCCTCTCACCCTTTGAACTCTCATTAGTGAGCTCCATTTGCTGAATCACCTCTCAATGGGTTTAAGATGATTTAAAATTGCTTTAGTCAATATTTTTTTTTTTTTTTTTTTTTTTTTTTTTGCGGTACTGGGGATTGAACTCAGGGGCATTCTACCTCCGAGCTACATCCCCAGCCCTATTTTTTATTCTTTATTTTGAAACCGAGTCTCACTAAGTTGCAGAGTGCCTCACTAGGTAGCTGAGGCTGGCCGCGAACCCGGATCCTCCGGTCTCAGCCTCCCGAATGCTGGGATTACAA
>PVLC010039043.1:0-14456 GCA_004027655.1 Graphiurus murinus
AGAGGGATCGCTGGATCATATGGTAGGATCATTCCCATTCGTCTGAGGATCCTCCATACTGTTTTCCAAAGTGGTTGCACTAATTTGCAATCCCACCAACAATGTATTAGGGTTCCCACTTCTCCACACCCTCGCCAGCATTTGTTGTTGTTTGTGTTCTTGATAGTTGCCATTCTGATTGGAGTTAGGTGAACTGTCTTAATGTTAATATATTATTTATATATATATATATATATATATATATATATATATATATATATATATATATATTCAGAACTGATGACACTTACAACATACCATCCCAAAATACAGTACTTTGACAGTGAGTACATCAAGCTGAAGGAATTTAAGAAATGGCAGGTGCAAGAAGGACTTTCTGACCTTCCCCTGAAGTATATTAGACCCTCATGAGAGAGATGCCCTCCCAGTAGCTGGAGGAATGAAACATCCTTGTCTCCAAAGATAGAGGCACCTGAACAAAGAGACCTTGCTGCTTTCTCCAGTTTCCAATACCTAGCTCACAGATTTGTCTCATCACATTTCTCTACAACTCTCTGCTCTCGATTTTTTAGGGGAAGGTTGGGGATTAAAGCCAGAGCCTTGCATATGCTAGGCAAGCATTCAACCACTGAGCTCTATCTCCAATCCCTCAACTCTACATTCGTCTCCAAACCTAGCATGAAAAACACTCAGGCCTAACCACTTCTTCAGGTCTTTAGTTCCTTTTGAAGGCTCCCATGTATTTTAGAACACATATTGTAACAGGGATTTACAGGCTGTTTTTGCTAAAAACACTTGGGCCTGCAAGCGTAAAAAACTTGGCATCACTGTCTTTGTTTTGTATCTGTCTCCTTTGCTCTATGTCACTCTAGACCTCAAAAACAGATCTGATAGGTGTACATCTAGGCATAGGTTGAAACTATCCCCCAGATAATATCAACTTTCTTATCACAGTCTGACCAATCCCAAGATAATAGTCAAGCAGACAACATTTGACCAAAGCTACCTAACCATACATATTTCTGGTTCCCCTTGTCTATGTAATCTGGAAGCTCTTGTCAAAGACAGGGTTGGAAATGCTGGTTCCCTTCATCTTTCATTTATAGATATACAGATAAAAGTTCTTTGTATGCCTTTTAAGGTTTTGTTTTAAGCCATTTGGTTTTGGGCTGTATCTGATTTGTTGAGACTTCTAGAGTTGGGGCTCTGGCCTAGGACTCCAGTAACAATATTAGGTATGTTTGTATATTTTCTCTAATTAATCTGTTTTATGTTACAGGGGCCCACCTGAGAATGTAGAATAATAGAAGGAAAAGGTACTTTCTCTCCCCTGCAGAATTTATATATTTAGAAGAGGAAAGTGTTGTTCTTTTGTATCTTTTTTTGTCATAGCCCAACATGTCAATATCTTTTTTGTGTTTATGATAGCATGTATATCTATTTATATTAAGAAATACTAAACAATCTCAATAAAAAAAAATCAGTTCCCTGAAGTTCTTTCATGACAACTACAACTATTAGGCTTCTTCAATGTCTCTGTCTCTGACTCTGTTTTTGTCTCTCTCCATAATCAAAATGAGGGTGTTATTTTGGGTGGATTTTTAGATTTATCTTCTGGAAGAAAATGTAAGTTTATGCCAGATTGTGTGTCGTTCTTTCTAGTTCTACAAGTGCACAATTTTGAAACTGCGATATAAATATTATGATTCATAAATGTTGAACAAATGTAGCACTATTTTGACCTGCTGTGCTCCTTTTTCCAAAAATAACTCATATATATTACATTTTCTTATTGAAATTTTAATATCTGTGTATTACAGTAATAAAACTGTTCACTATGTAATGGTAATATTGCTTTGTTAACTACCCACTTTACATTATAGTTATACATAATTTTTGACATCCATAAAGGTGATTGAATATTATAATAAAGTTTAAGCAGTTATACCATTTTTCAGCTTTATTTCAGGTAACAGAATATTTTGTTCCAAGCATGTGGTAACCATAGTGTTTGAATATCTAGTCCTATATATGTTTTTAAGCTGTCATGTTCCATTAGGAATGTCCTTGGACTAGAAACTTAAAAACCTGATTTTTTGATAGAATTTCATACCACATAGGAGCCATCTGAATTAAAGCAACCTCTTATCCTGGGTCCAATTTATTTTTCTGCAATAGTCACTTCACTCAATAAACATTTTCCTGAGACTTATTATATTTAACACTTTGAATACAGGAGTGAACCACAGATTCTAAGAGATCAATAATGTCAAAGTACAGTCTTCAAATATTTAAATATAAAACATTTATGGATTTGGAATGTTCCCCGAAGGCTCCTGTATTGAGATTTGGTCTCCAGTGCAGCAATGTTCAGGGGTGGGGCTTTGGGAACTGATTGGACCACCAAGGCTCTGACCTTATCAGTGGATTAATAATTTGATGCCATTATTGGGAAATGGTAGATACTTTAGGAGGAGGAGCCTAATTGAAGGGAGTGAATCTTTGAGAGCAAGCCCTTGGGGTCTATATTTCTCTCTCTGTTTCTTGACTGTCATGAGGTGAGCAGCTCTGCTCCACTTTTAATGTTCTACCTCCTACAAGCCCAGAAACAATACAGCCAGCTGACCATGGACTGAAACCTTTGGAATGGTGAACCCAAACAAATCTTTCCCCCTTTAAGTTGTTCATGTCAGGTGTTTTGGGCATAGCCACACAAAGATGACTAACACACTTGCATAAGAACACGAAGTAAGCATGTGTCAAAGATTTAATTCACTAACGATAAAACTGTCAGATGGTAAGGGTGGTTCAAAGAAAATTAAAAAGAAGGAAGTAGAGTGACTAAAAGGATGACTGCTTGAATAATGAAGCTTCCAGAATGTGCTGCTGCAATATATGTCTCATCAACATATGGATTGGGTTTCAGGCAATTGGGAACCAGCAGATGGAGGAAAAACTCTCCAACTACCTAAACAGAGTAAACTTTCCTTTTTGTTAAGGAAATCTACATTGGAAAGGAATTTTCTATTTTGAGACAGAGTCTCCCTATGTTGTACAGACTGGGCTCAAACTCATGAGATCCTCCATTCTCAGCCTCCCAAATACAGGGATGACAGGTGTGCAACTCCTGCACCTGACAGAAATTCACAATTTTAAATGTGTCTTTTACTGATGATAGCTCTAATCACCTAAGACACTCTTATCTGCATAACAAGACAACCCTTATTTACTATACATTTCCCCATTCTTACCCTCCCATAACTTACCCCCCCCCACCCCTAAATCTAAAGCCTATTTTCCTTTGTTTCGCCTAAGGTAGTATATAAACATTATCACCTGACTGCCTGCTTACATCTCTCTCTCTCTTTTTTCTGAGACTCTCTTGTATATGTACCAAATTAGAACTATGTTTTTCTATTATTAACCTTTCTTTTAACAATTTAATCTATGTACTCTAAACATTGAACCAAGGAAGGTAAAGGAAAAAATATTTTTCTGCCTCAACATAGGATTGCTAATTTAGATATAACACTGGCTAATGTCCTACAAGGCAAAAACAAAACAAAAACCCTGAATTTCTGTAACACAAGAAACATTTGAATTAATCAGTTAATGCCAATCTCTACAGAACTGTAAATTATTAAATCAACAGTAAAGTAGTGAGTCAAACAAAGGCACATACTCTTCGGAATCAGATAATCCCTACCTGGGTGTGACAGTGTTCAACAGAAAACCGAAATAAATCATTCCCTTTTGCTAATTTGCAAGGCTCAAAAATAAAATTGCAACAGGGTATTGGGCTTGAGTCTGAAGTGTTTCCTGAAGGCTCCTGTGTTGAAGGCTGGATCTCCGGTGCAGCAGTGCTCAGAAGTGGGCTTTGCAGAGTGATCGTGTCATGGTAGCTCTAATCTCAACAGTGGATTAATTCATTGGTAAATAAATAATTTGGTGGCAACATGGGGAGGTGGTGGGAATTGCAGATAGTGTGGCATGCCCTGTAAGAGTATTTCTTATCCCTAGTCCTTTCCTTGCTCCCTTTCTTTCTCTGCTTTCTGGTTGCCATGAGCTGAACAGCTTTCTTGTGCTTTACCCTTCCACTAGGATGTTTTGCCTCAGCTCAAGCCCAGAGCAATGGAGACAGTCAACCATGGACTGAAACATCTGAAGCAAGAACCAAAAAAAACACTTTTCCTCATTTCAATTGTTCATGTCAGGTATTTTGGTCACAGTGATGAAAAGCTGACTACCACAGAGGGGCTCGCTCTTGGTCTCCCTCCTTTTTGCCCTCTGTCCCTCCCTAAACAGCTAAAGAGAAGCCACAGCTAGATGGTTCAATGCTAAATTGGCTAAAAAGAAGCCCAAGCTAGATGGTTAAATTTTTCTTTAGATTCACATATCCCAGAGGATCTGTGAAATCCCAGGAAATGCCTCAGGAAATCAAGTCTATTGTGATATTTATTTATTTATTTATTTATTTTTGTGGTACTGGGGATTGAACTCAGGGGCATTCTACCCCCGAGCTACACCCCCAGCCCTATTTTTTATTCTTTATTTTGAAACCGGGTCTCAAAGGTGCCTCACTAGGTAGCTGAAGCTGGCCTCGAACCCAGATCCTCCGGTCTCAGCCTCCCAAATGCTGGGATTACAAGCGTGCGCCACCACGCCCAGCTTATTGTGATATTTTTGAGAAGACACACATGCTGGCTGACAGAGAGCCCAGCCCATTATCTTACAGCCTTACTACACCTCCTTTCCTTCCCCATGAATATACTTTGTTCCCTTGAATCCCCAAAACAGCTTTCAGGAGCTAGCTCCTCTATTGTCTTCAGGGCTGGCTTTGAAGAAACCTGATTCCTTTCTAACGACTCTGGTCTCCCAAATTTTGATCACCATGAGCAGTGGGAAGCCTGAGTATTTGATACTGTTAACAAAATTATGACAGATTTAAATATCTTAATTGAATTTATTTTGTGATTCTAAAATTTGGCAACATTTTATTCCATAAAATAGAATAAGTGTTCTGATGGGCTGAGTAGAAGTAGGTTTTATAGATAGAGAAGGGCTGAAGAAAGCAGTAACAAAGAACAAAAAGCAGATTGGTAACTTCAAAGTCACTTTTCCTTGTAAAGTGGAGAGAGGGAGACAGAACTATAGAAAAATAACTGATTGGTTAATATCATGTCACTTTAGATTACTTTTTGTAAAGAGTATAGGATGTATAAACTAAAGCTGAGAGACCTTTATTACCAAGCTGATTGGCTTGTTTTAGAAATTTTACTCTCTCTCATTCCCCTTATTTGGGGAAGGTATGGTAATAACATGAGTTTCAATTTGGTGACATAGAATTTTAGCATGGGTGACTCCCTTTGATTCTTAGTCTTGTCTGTTGTGGCCTAGTACAGCTTAGCCCAAAACAGTGGCCTCCTGTACTTTTATTTAATACAAGTCTGGGATACTTTTCTTAATAGAGGGAAAGAGAAATAAGTAGCTGAATGATTAAAGTACAATGAAAGCTGGGATGTAAGTAGGAGCAAGGTACTATACGATTACAGCAAAACAGCACTTACTGACTACTATTAATGAGATAGTACTCCACTTGCATTTTTCACAGAAAAATGCTAAGAACACGTCTCCTAAGACCTGAAGAAAAAGTAACCAGGTAGTAAAGGAGAGAAAACAGAATATAAAGGGAGGACTCTGCCTTTGATTTTTAATTGGGTGATTTTGAGGATCATATGAGACAAAAATAGAAAAGAAAACAATTTGATTAATGAGCAAATATGGGGGTAGAAAGTAAAGCTTTTTTTAGAAGGATTAATCTGACTTAGAAAATGTGGAGCAAATAAAATAGCCCAAATCCCAAGGACACACCTTTGGTACAAGTAGGGATGTTTCAAATATCTTTGGAAAAGAGAACCTACTGGGGAACAATTCTTGTCTTCTTGAGCACAGATTCCTTCCATTTTCGTAAGGTAATTATACTGGTGTTATTTATTTATTTATTGGTGGTACTGGGGATTGAACTCAGGGGCATTCTACCTCCGAGCTATACCCCCAGCCCTATTTTTTATTCTTTATTTTGAAACCGAGTCTCACTAAGTTACGGAGTGCCTCACTAGGTAGCTGAGGCTGGCCGCGAACCCGGATCCTCCGGTCTCTGCCTCCCGAATGCTGGGATTACAAGCGTGTGCCACCACGCCCGGCTACTGGTGTTATTTATTTCTTCTCTTGTCAAGGTCTCTCTATAAGAGTAATGTTTATAGTTGGAGGTCATGATTATAGATTCCATAGGGACTTTTTTCATCTATATGGCCAGGCTCAGTGACAAACCAACAGAATTTCATCATCTACTCTTCAGTACATTGGAAGGATGGACTCATTAACCCTGTTATCACCACTGGCATAGTTAAATAATTTTATTAAATAATTATCATCACATCTTCAATTTATTTGCAAATCAATATGCATTTTTGTTATCTTTTCCTAAGATTATAGAGAAAAAGTGCCGGGCGTGGTGGCACATGCTTGTAATCCCAGCATTTGGGAGGCTGAGACCGGAGGATCCAGGTTCGTGGCCAGCCTTAGTTACCTAGTGAGGCACTCTGCAACTTAGTGAGACCCTGTTTCAAAATAAAGAATAAAAAATACCCAGAAGTGGGATTGCTGGATCATATGGTAGATTCATTCCCATTTGTCTGACGATCCTCCATACTGTTTTCCAAAGTGGTTGCACTAGTTTGCAGTCCCACCAACAATGTATTAGAGTTCCTAGTTCTCCACATCCTCGCCAGCAGTTGTTGTTGTTCGTGTTTTTGATGATTGCCATTCTGATTGGGGATAGGTGAAATTTCAAGGTGGTTTTGATTTGCATCTCTCTGATTGCTAATGATGTGGAACATTTCCTCATACATTTATTGGCCATTTGTATTTCTTCTTTTGTGAAGTGTCTATTTAGATCCTTTGCCCATTTTTTGATTGGGTTATTTGTTTTCTTAACTGTGATTTTCTTGAGTTCTTTGTATATCCTAGATATTAGACCTCTATCTGTAGAGTAACTGGCAAAAATCTTCTCCCACTCTGTAAGCTCTCTGTTGAGGTTCTTGATAGTTTCCTTTGCTGCACAGAAGCTCCTCAGTTTAATGCAATCCCATGTATTGATCTTCCTTTGAGTTGCTTGTGCTTTGGAGGTCTTGTTGAGAAAGTTTTTACCTGTGCCTATGTGTTGAAGGGTTGGTCCTATGCCCTCTTTAAGTAGCTGCAAGGTCTCCGACCTAACTTCCAGGTCTTTGATCCACCTTGAGTTGACTCTTGTGCAGGGTGAGAAAGTGGGGTTTATTTCCATTTTCCTGCATACCACTTCTGGGTATCTACACAAAAGAACAGAAACCAAACGATCA
This sequence comes from Graphiurus murinus, assembly GCA_004027655.1. NCBI lineage: Eukaryota > Metazoa > Chordata > Mammalia > Rodentia > Gliridae > Graphiurus > Graphiurus murinus. Next base: position 7,398 of record PVLC010039043.1, read on the forward strand.
GACAAACACATGTGTATCTATGTTTATAGCTGCACAATTCACAATAGCCAAACTATGGAAGCAGCCAAGATGTCCATCGACAGATGAATGGATTACAAAACTATGGGATATGTACACAATGGAATTTTACTCAGCCATGAAGAAGAATAAAATCATTTATTTGCAGGGAAATGGATGCAACTGGAAAACATTGTGTTAAGTGAGATTAGCCAGTCACAAAGAGTAAGGAAGCATATGTTCTCCCTAATATGCGGATGCTAGGGAGAAGATGGGGCATAAGAGGGTCTTCAGATGGAAAAGGAGAGACCCTCGATAAACAAAGAAGTTGATTTAACCAAAAGGGACTGACACGGGGGGGGGGGGGGGGGGGGGACGGGGACACCCTAATGTACATCAAGGTTACTCACTAAATTGAACTTGAGAGGGAGGGAGGGTGAGGGAGCGGGGTGGGAATTGGGGAAGGGGTCAAATGAGAAATGTGGGCACATATGTCATTATCAATTTGTCCCTAACAAAGATGTTTGCTTACAATGCATGAATAATAAAAAAAAGAAAAAAAAAACAAATGTCCATTTAACACCAACTAAATTTATGTTAAAATCAACGCAGGGAGGTGATGAGGGATTTAACTTGTTTTAGCTGTTCATCTCAATAAATCAATTTAGCAAAAAAAATAAAAAATAAAAAATAAAAAAAAGTCTGGGGGTATAGCTCAGAGGTAGACTGTCCCGAGTTCAATCCCTAGTACTGAAAAAAAAAAAAGAGAAAAAGTCTTAGTGAACCTTCCTATTATACCAATTTTGGTCAATTGAAACCTGAGTTCTTTAATAATATAATGTTATTCAGTTCTAAATCAATCTCTCTCTCTTTCTCTCTGTCTGTCTCATTTTTAGTGGTACTGGGGATTTGGGGATTGAATCCAGGGAAAGTCTACCTCTGAGCTTTACTCTTAGCCCTATTTTATTTATTTATTTATTTTTTGAAATAGGGTCTCACTAGGATGCTGAGAGGCTCATCAAGTTGCTGAGGCTGGCCATGAACCTGTCTCAGCCTCTCAAGTACTGGGAATACAGGCCTGTTCCACCATGCCCAGCTTCTCATTATCTTTTAATCTAGGACATTAGAAAGGCCAAATAAAAAATAACTTAAAAGAGTGTATATTCACATTATTAAATGATATTCATTAATGAGAGCAGCTTTCATAAAATTATGCGTAACAATCTTTAAATTACAGAGTCCTGGTAGAGCACTTTAAAATCCATCTTAAGAGCAGGGCGTGGTGGCACACGCTTGTAATCCCAGCATTTGGGAGGCTGAGACCAGAGGATCCAGGTTCGCAGCCAGCCTCAGCTACCTAGTGAGGTACTCCGCAACTTAGTGAGACTCGGTTTCAAAATAAAGAATAAAAAATAGGGCTGGGGATTTAGCTCAGAGGTAGAATGCCCCTGAGTTCAATCCCCAGTACCGCAAAAAAAAAAAAAAAAAAAAAAGAAAAAGAAAAAGAAAATCCATCTTAAGTAAAAATTGATTTAATTAATTGTGTTTGTATGGAAAATTATCTGTGGTATGATTTTTTAGCTTTCTTTCTCCTTTGTTTTCCAAATTGTGCTATTCCTCTACTATGTGCTCTAACTTATTTCTTAAAATAAGTGAAATGCAGCCCCTGGCAGTTAAAAACTGCTCTTGAAAAATCATTAAGACTATAAAGATACCTGCTGACTTGGTATCTTGGTATTCTCCTGTTGAACATAAACAATTTTATAGGACCCCAACATCAGACAATGTCAGAGATGACACCAATATCTGTGATCATCATGGATAAGAACCAAACAAGACCACTCCATAGTCACACAAATCATAATCACTTCATAAACACAGACAAAAACAAGAATCATCAAAACCAAGAAGTGACCAAACTTGCTCAAACATGATTAACACAAGTATATGTTGCTTCTTCATCAATCATTGTTTTTGCTGAGCTCCATCTGTCCCTCATTCTAGATAATAATTCATTAGCTACTTTAACAGGCTTACTCCAAGATGACCCAAATTATTTCTACCTCCTAGTAGGCACAACTTTCTGTAACCCTCTTCTCTTTAATGTAGACAGGTTCTCTTACTGGATTTTAATAAGTAGAGTATGATAATGATGATGTGTTTCACTTCTGTGATTTGTTACATATGAGTGTTAATACTCATCTTCTCTGCAGACCCTCTGTATTGATTCTTTCCCATTCTAACTTTGATTAAATAAGCTGCAATATGGAGAGGCTCACATAGCAAGGGACAGAGGCAGCTTCCAGCAGATAGCCACCAAGTAATGGAGGCTACCAATACTACAACTCATAAAGAACCCAAATCTACAAACAACCACATGAGCATGGGAATGGGTTCTTCCCTAGTTGAGCCTGAGATGAGACCCCAGTTGTAGTTGATATCATGGCTGCAGTCATATATATTTATAAATGTACACACACACACACCAAAACAAAACAAGAAAGCTCAAGCGGAAGATCCAGCCAAGCACCATCTACAGTTTTGACCCACAGAAATGGTATAAGTGTGTTTATATTTATGCTGCTGTTTGTGGTTTGTATGCAATAATAGATAGTCAATATAATTATTAATTGGAGAATTGCCTCCAATTTCTGACAATGGCCCCTTGACAGAAAAGCTCTACTTTCTTCAAGCTAACTCAAAATTATCACAAAAGCCCAAATCTTATAACACATTCCTCATACCTTCTTACTGAGACATATCCATGATTCCCAAAGCTATATAGTTTCCTCTTGTTGCAATGAGAAATTTCTCTGACTGTTCAATTATAGCTTGTATTTCTGGTGGTTGTAGGCAATTGGGCAATGGCCTTTGTTCTCTATCTTTAAACACTAAGCTAGTTATATCCTTTGCTCTTCCAAGAGGCCAACAGACACACATGTTGATCAAGAAAAACTAATTTTTTTTTACCTACTGTACAGACTTAGTTTTGAAAATAATTTCTTAAAATGTAGAATATAGCAGATGAGCAGGGCATGGTGGCACACACCTGTAATTCTAGTACTTGAGCAGATGAGACAGAAGGATTGCAGGTTTGAGAACAGCCTCAGCAACTTAATGAGACTCTCAGCAACCTAAAGAGAACTTGTTTCAAAACAAAAAATTGAAAAAAAAATGGGCTGGGAGTACAGCTTGGAGATATAATGCCTCCAGGTTCAAAAAGAAAGAGAGAAAGAGGGAGAAGGAGAGGAAGAGGGAGAGGGAGAGGAAGAGGGAGAGGGAGAGGGAGAGGAAGAGGGAGAGGGAAAGAAACAATTTAGCAGATGATATTTTTTAGGCTTTAGGACCTTGGCCACATGATTTCCAAGTGTGCCTGATAAGGAAGGGGAACTGGTCTGGACTGCTAAAGACATAGTAACTTTGGACCAGTGAGTAAAACTAGATGAGGAACTTGAAATGGGCTTTGATGAACAATGACTTTTGATAATTAAGATATTTTAATTTGTTCGGTGTTATTTACCAGGAGAAAAAAAATTCTGAATCAAGTTGCTAAATTATTTTTACTTGCGCTTAGTATTATTTACCTTAAAGGAAGTTTCGACTCATTTTCATTTAGTATAGAGGTGAGGAATCAGGTTGGTTTCCATCTTGTATTATAAAATTAACTACTTTGCTATTTGTAGGCAGTAGTCTACTCAGTGGCAGATTATTAAATTCAGAAGTTAATAGCTCAATATTTTTGTCAGTATCTTGATCTCAGGTCTGGATTTTGAATATACCCCTCCCTGGCCTCCCTGGCTTTTTAGATTAATACTATTAAAGGTCATTCTTTGGGTGTCTCAGAAGTTTAGTATTTAACAGCCTCAGACTCTCTATTCTATATTTAAAGTTTTCTAATATTGAAATAACAGACTGCTTGGTAAGGTTGAAACTTTCCTACCAATCAAAATTTCCTTTCCTACAATCCTAGACAAGAGGAAAAATGTTTTAGAATGCATTGCATCTTGTTAATGTGTCAAAGTTATGTCTTCTTCATGTCACGTCAGTGTGGCCTTAATTCGGACAGGGACTCTGTTTCCTGTTATTTCAGCTTTCAGTTCTAACCATCTCCTGAGCTGCATCTTTGGAACTTTCCTTTTCCATCTGCTGACTGACCAAAGAAAGACAGTTTTTTTCCCCACTAGTCTTATCAAGAAATAAGGGCAGATGTATGAAGTACAAACTTTATAAAGCATATAAAGTACAAATTACATATACGTGGGATGAGTATAAACTCTTATAATAACTGGGAGGTTTATATTGACTAAAAATGTAAGGCATATCAAATTCCAAAATTTTTTTTTTTTTTTTTTTTTTTGCAGAACTAGGGGTTGAACTCAGGGGCATTCTACCTCCGAGCTATACCCCCAGCCCTATTTTTCATTCTTTATTTTGAAACCGAGTCTCACTAAGTTGTGGAGTGCCTCACTAGGTAGCTGAGGCTGGCTGCGAACCCAGATCCTCCGGTCTCAGCCTCCCGAATGTTGGGATTACAAGCGTGCGCCACCACGCCCGGCTCCAAAAATTTTTTTTAAAAAAGGTGTGTAACTCAAATCACAAATGTGAAGCAAATAACTGTTGTATTTCATTAGAAGATGATAGAGTGGCTCCCACTTACCTGTGGTTTCACTTTCCAAAATGGTAGTTACCTGATCTCAACCACAGTTTGAAAATCCTAGTAATAAAAAATGTACAACTTCTATATTGTGCACCATTCTGAGCACCGTGGTGAAACCTTACTCTGTCCTGCTCCATCTTCCCTGGGACATGTCATGACATAGCAGCACTGTATTCAAGGGACTCTTATTTTACTCAATAATGGCCTCAAAGCACAAGAATTGTAGTGCTACAATTTTATTATGGTATGTTGTTATAGTTATTCTATTTTATTAGTTATTAGTTTTTTACTGTAACTAATTTATAAATTAAACTTTATCATAGGTATGTGTGTATAGGAAAAAAACATAGCATATATAGAGTTCAGTACTATCCCATATTTCAGATATCCAAGGGAGATCTCAGGATATTTCCGCTGTAGATAAGGGGCAGGGACTACTGTACCCTCTTTTCCTCCTCTGTGTTAGAGGAAGGCCCCTTGATACCAGGTGCACAATAGATAGCTCTCAATTGATTTCAAGTTGAATAAATTGAACAGATGGGACTGAGTGCCAGCTTGAGGCCAGCACCTTTTCCAGATGCTTGAGGCTTATCACTGAAGAAAACAATGATTCCTGTCTCAGGGAGCTTACATTCTTAACAGCTGGTACCATGCAATAATAATAAATAGGATAAACCATTAAGCTATATGATATATCAGAAGGTGAGAAGCACTGTGTGAAAAGGAAAAGGCAGAGAAATGTGAGTGGAATGAGGAGTGATAGAGAGGATGTCTGTGTATTAGAATTATCCAGCCTCCCTGAGAAGGTGGGGTTTGCCAAAGCATTTCTGAAATGAGAGGAGTTTTTTTTGTTTTTTGTTTTTGCCAGGTGTGGTGGCACACGCCTGTAATCCCAGTTCCTGGGAGACTGAGACAAGAGGATCACAGGTTTGAGGACAGTCTCAACAAGTAGTAAGACTCTCATTAACCTAGCAAGACTCTGTTTCCAAATAAAAATAAAATAGCAATGGGGGTATAGCTCAGAAGTAGAATGTTCCTGGGTTCAATTCCCACTGCCACATTCACACACAAAAAAGGAGAGTTTTTCCTATCAGAAGGAACACCCTTTTGTTCCTGAACAAAGGCTCACAGATGGTTTCCCTATCATGCAAAAAAGTTTACAAGCAAGTCAGTGTGGCCAGGACAGAGTGGGCAAGGGAGAGAACAGCAAGGCAGCAAGGGAATCCAGAAAAGTGTTCTCACTTGTTTCAATCCAGAATTCATAAGGACTTACTTGATCAAATTTCTGTTTTCAAAAATCACTTCCATGAACAGAAGCAGCCAAATGAATATGGGAAATACTTTGATATTCATTATACTCCATAATAATGTTAATAGTAAATGTCATACATATTAGTAAATATGTTATTCCATGATAACTGAACCTCATTTGGAGTTATAAAAGAAAATGGAAAAATTAATTTTAAAAAGTTTAATTCTGGAATAAAATTTCCATAGATAGATTACCAGGTTCCTCAAATCCTACTTCAATGTTTCTCACATTAGGGAATTTCCACTAATGATGAAGACTGCTCAATTTAGGCAAGGTTTTTATTTTATTTTATTTTTTAATTTATTTATTGATTTTTTTTTTTTTTTTTTTTTTTTTTTTTTTTTTTTTTTTTTTTTTTTTTTTTGCGGTACTGGGGATTGAACTCAGGGGCGTTCTACCTCCGAGCTACACCCCCAGTCCTATTTTTTATTCTTTATTTCGAAACCGGGTCTCACTAAGTTGCGGAGTGCCTCACTAGGTAGCTGAGGCTGGCCGCGAATCCGGATCCTCCGGTCTCAGCCTCCCAAATGCTGGGATTACAAGCGTGCGCCACCACGCCTGGCAAAATGTAGAACTTTTTTAGAGTAAATATCATTTGTCAAATTGGTGCAAAAAAGTAGACATTATAGGTAGCATTGGAAATACTGTGTTATCAACTGATCAAAGAATTTAAAGACTGCTAATACATAAAAATATTGATATAATCAATAAGGGGTTGACAATCTCCACAATAATAACTCAATTGGCTGGGACTAGGCTTTGCATAGTAGGTTTTCAGAAACAGACCTTTGTGTAGCTGGGCGTGGTGGTGCATGCTTGTAATCCCAGCATTTGGGAGGCTGAGACTGGAGGATCCGGGTTCGAGGCCAGCCTCAGCTACCTAGTGAGGCCCTCTGCAATTTAGTGAGACCCTGTTTCAAAATAAAGAATAAAAGTTAGGGCTGGGGGTGTAGCTCGGAGGTAGAATGCCCCTGAGTTCAATCCCCAGTACCGCAAAAAAAAAAAAAAAAAAAAAAAAAGAAAGAAACATGTCTTTTTAGATTTTATCAAAGCTAAGGAATTTAGGAAACTTCTTAATACCACAACTATAAAC
>PVLC010039044.1:0-14403 GCA_004027655.1 Graphiurus murinus
AGTCACTGTATTTTAGGAGAGATATAAGTATACGCTAGAGGTTCTTTTTTTTGCAGTACTGGAGGTTGAACTCAGGGGCATCCTACCTCCAAGCTATAGCCCCATCCCTATTTTCTATTCTTTATTTTGAAACAGGGTCTCACTAAGTTGCAGAGGGCCTCACTAGGTAGCTGAGGCTGGCTGCAAACCTGGATCCTCCGGTCTCAGCCTCCCAAATGCTGGGATTAGAAGCGTGCACCACCACGCCCGGCTCGCTAGAGGTTCTATTTCAAAAGGTCAAGTAGAAGCTGGGTGTGCTGGTACAGGTCCGGAATCCCAGTTACTCAGGAGGCCAAGTCAGGAGGATCACAAGTTCAAGGCCAGCCGGAGCAACACAGCAAGACCCTGTTTCGAAAGAAAAATTTATTTAGGGTCAAGATGACACCGTCACATAGTCACGGCAATTGTGACATTACATCCTACTTTATCCACATCAACACCCAGCTCTGGGTGCCTGGCAACAGAAATAGAGACACAGCTAATCCAAAAGCGCCTTCTGTATTTGCAGGAGATCAATGTTCTGCTAAAGTTGGATGTGGTGGCGCATGCCTGTAATCCCAGTACTTCGGAGGCTGAGACAGGAGGATCGAAGGTTCAAGGACAGCCTCAGCAACTTAGCAAGACTCTCCAAAACCTAGGGAGACCCTATTTCAAAACAAAAAAAAAAATAAAAAGGGGCTGGGGATGTAGCTCAGAAATAGAATGCCCCTGGGCTCAATCCCCAGTACCCACCCCTCAATTTTTAATTTTCTTAAATATTTTTGCTAAAGCCACCAGATTTCTATTTCAAGCCTTCCTTTAAGGAGAAAAAAGGTTGAAAGCCAGCCAGCGAGTAAGAATGTTTCACAGCAGACAAGAAAGGTGCCCTGGGTTCCCGATTCTGGCGGTACACAATTTACTCAGGAGGTGGGAGGCCGGGGTTAGTCATTTCCCCCTTCCCCCTCCTCATCTCTGCTAGGGAAAGTAACATTTTGTGCTTCATCTATTTCACAAGGGCTCAGAAAGCTGGAAAGAGATCACGGAAGGCCAATACTGCGGCCAAAGACAGATTGAGCTAGTTATAATCGGGCCTCCCGGTGAAAGCATAAGGAAAGAGTATGATATTCCGCTCATACGCAGAACGGAGCCTAGCCAGGTTCAGAGAAACTGGAATCAAGACAGGGAGAAGGAACGGGGGTCCAGAGCCTCCGTTCTGCAAAATGAAACGTTCCGGAGAAAATGGGTGGTGGTGACAGCTGTGCAACCCGGGGACAGATGCCACTGGATTGCACACTTAAGGTTTTTATTTTTGCAGAGAGAATGGAGTCGGTAAGAGAACAGAGCGTGGCATAAGCCACCGCTGCAGAAAGAAAAGCACCGTTTCACACAAGAGTCGGGCTCCGCTGCCACCCACAGCGCCTGGAGCGCAGCACGCCAAGCCCTTTGCTCCTTGCAGCTGTCCAGAGCCCCGGCCACCACCCGGCTCATCCATCACTCCATCTCCACTCCCATCCATCTCCCCGGGGTCAGCGAAGCCGACGCTGTGCCCCCTCTCGCCACCCTTTCCCGCCTGCCAGGTCATCTTAGAGCCACCTGCTGCTGCTCCTGCACCCCCACTTCCCTCCATGAGCCTCCCTTCTGCGGTCCCCTGTCGTCATCTGAATGCACAAGATGCAGGAGAGAGAAAACTAAAGCAGACCGGGCGTGGCGGCGCACACCTGTGATCCCAGCACTTGGGAGGCTGAGACGGGAGGATTGCAGGTTCCAGGACAGCCTCGGCAACGTATGGAGACTCTCAGCAACCTGGCAATACCCTGTTTCAAAATAAAGGACTAGGGAAGTATAGCTCAGAGATAGAATGCCTCTGGGTTCGATTCCCACAGTACCACATAAGGGAAAAAAAAAAAAAAACAGAGCAGGTGTCACGGCGGAGACAGAGTACTGTGCCCCAAGGGGGCTGTTTCTCCAGCTCTGTACCCAGGACTGTCGGGTACTAAGCTGGTGTGCCTCAGACTACACACGTGCGTACAAGTCACCCAGAGGTCTTGTCACACTGCAGATGTGGCCAGCTGTTCTGCATTTCTGCCCAGCTCCCTGGTGATACCACCGGCTCAAGGACCACAGCTTGAGGAGCCACTCTGCGACCCCACCCTGACCCCAACGAGAACCTCAAAGAACTTAGACAAAGACACGGCTCACATTGGAGATCTGGCGTGAGAGCTTTGGGGGCCACGGCTATGCCACCCGAGTGACCTCGGCCCTCAATTGAGGTAGTGGCCCTCAATTCATTGAGTCCATCGCTATCCATCTCAGAGGAAGATGGGTATTTTAATGGAAGTCGAGGAATTCCTTTTTAGCAAAAGTAACTGGTGAGGGAAAAGAATCCCAAATAATATGCCGATACCTCCCCATTCAGGAGGTGAAGCTTAATTGCTTCTCTCTCTCTCTCTCTGCTCCTCACATTGTTAAAAATAAATAATAGCTAGGTGTGATGGTGCATATCTATAATGCCAGTATTTGGGAGGCTGAGATGGGAGGATTGAAGGTTTGAGGACAGCCTTCACAATGTGAGACTCTTGGCAACCTAGCAAAGACCTTGTTTCAAAATAAAAAGGGGCTGAGGGTGTAGCTCAGAGGTAGGAATGTCCCCTGACTCAATCCCCAATACCACAAACAATAATAATAAAGTATAGAAAAGAGGGTAATGGTGGATTTATGGTGGGAAATCTGGCAAACATCACCTCCACCCAGTGGTCAAGGTTACCACTGCCCAACAGAGCAGGCACTGACCAGGTGAAAAAAGGGGGAGTCACCTCCATCTTCCCAGGAACCCATTGTCCCTGAGTAAAACAGCACACCCACCCCAGTGGAGGGACAGTCCACAAAATATCCACCCAACACCATCAAAGTCGTGCAACAAAGACCAGACCAGAGGGGACTGAGGGACAGTGACGGAATGCAGTGTGAGGTTGTTCTAGAACGTTCCCAGAGGCTCCCCTGTCAAGAGCGTGGTCCCCAGGGCAGCGGTGTCCAGAGAGTGTGTGTAGGGAAGGGGTGGGTGCATAAGAGGTCTCGTTTAATCAGAGGATTGACGGATTCATAAGTTGGCATTATTGTAGGAGGTGGTACAAATTGCAAGAGGTAGAACCTAGTTGAAGAGTGGATCTTGGGATCTTGGGAAGGGGGCGTGCCCTTGGGAACTGTAACTTGTCTCTGTGTCTCTCCCTCCCTCTCTTCTCTCTCTCTGCTTCCCGCCTGCTAGGAGGTGAACAGCTCTCCTCGGCCACAGCTCAGTCCCAAAGCAATAGAGCCAGCCAGCCAGCCAGCCAGCCACGGGCTGAAACATCTAACGCTGTGAGCCCGGACCAATCTTTTCTCCTTTAAGTTGTCTTCCCTCAAGTATTTTGTCACAGGGACAGCAAGCTGACTCATCCAGGGGGCCTGGAAGAGACCTTGTAATGGGAAGACATGTGCCCTGGTGTAAGAAGCAGTACATCCAACCAAAGCCTGGAGTTCATCTTGCCGACGTGGGGTCCTGGTTTTGACGAGGGTTCCATGGAGGGTGCCAATATTAGGGGTGAGGGGTACTGAGGAGACTCTACCATCTTTGTAATTGTTTTAGAAATCTGAAGTTATCCCAAAATCAAAGTTACTTAAAAAGTAGTTCGCCCCTTACACTGCGGATGACACTAACTCAGAAGCCGACTTGAGCTAACGGGATTCTTAACCAGAGTATCCACAAAGATGGGAAGAAATCACGTTGTTGACACTTAAGTTTTACCTTTTCCTGCCAACTTGTCTCCAAAGTTAATTCTGTGCTAATCGGTAGAATATGGTGGAATTATCCACCCAGGTACAAGCAAGAAGGGTATGCATTATCTGTAAAGAATTTCACTTTTAAATTGATTTTATTCCTGATTTTAATCTTCTTAATGCTATGCATAAGCTATTTTATTTGTTTATTGTGTGTAGTGCTGGGGATTGAACCTAGAGGCATTCAACCTCTGAGCTACACCCCGGCCCTATTTTATTTTTTATTTGGAAACAGGGATTTGCTAAGTTGCTGAGGGTCTCGCTAAGAGGCCGGCTTTAAATCTGCGATCCTCCTGCCTCAGCCTCCCGAGTTTACAGGTGCGTGCTACCATGCCTGGCTATGTGTGGGCAATTTTAAACAGTCATAACTTTGGACCTGAAAATTCAACATTTAGCTACTGAAAAATTGGAACCAGCAAAAAAAAAAAAAAAAAAAAAAAAAAATTGGAACCAACGTGAGTCTCTGTCCCACTGAATACTGAAATTAAACAAAATAGCTTCGATGTTTGCATCAGGATATGCCATCTCTGAAAGAGGAGGCTAAGAGACTTGCTTACTGAGGTGAAAACTCATTCATCAGGAGTCCCCCAAGTCCACACTTAGCCCTCACAGAAGCCAAAGCTCCTGTGGCATAAGCCCTGCCCAATAACCAGGTGTCCATCGAGGAAGGAATGATGAGGTATCTCCCAGGGCACGTGTGCTAACCAAGCCATCTGCATCGAGGCCAAAAACATTCTACCCCATTCTGGGATGCATTGCATAATCACTAATACTTTTTAGAGCAGTATGTAAAAAGTGATCCCCCTTTTCAAAATTCTAGATGGACATTTGTTTGAAATATAAAAAGGCACCAAGAGCTGTGTGCATGTATTTTTCTGTCACTCTACACCCTAATATGATGTAAAAATACAATGCACCAAATAAAGTTAAAATAATGTCTACCACTTTAAAAAAAAAGCCAGGCATGGTGGTGCATGCTTGTAATCCTAGCATTTGGGAGGCTGAGACCGGAGGATCTGGGTTCATGGCCAGCCTCAGCTACCTAGTGAGGCACTCCGCAACTTAGTGAGGCCCTGTTTCAAAATAAATAATAAAAAATTGGGCTGGGGTATAGCTCAGAGGTAGAATGCCCCTGGGTTCCATCCCCAGTAACCGCAAAAAAAAAAAGACCAGAGGGATAATCAAGTACTTACAGTGGTCATCTCTGGGAGGGTCAAGAGAGCCTTGTGCTGTACGCATTTGTATTTCTCTTTAATCACACACATCGTTAAGATCGAAATATAGTGAAGGTAGCCCTGCAGAATGCACTCACGAGTTTCCTGCTTTCCCACTTCCCTATCCAGCATCCGTGTGTCCCTAACTTGTCCTTCCGTCCTGACGGTGGTCCTGAGCTTGAGAAGTGGCATCGCTACGGGTGGCCAGGAGCCTGACCCGCCAGCACTTCCTCAGAGAGCCCTGAGAGGTCGCTGTCCCCCCTCGAAGAGGAGAAAACTGAAGGTCAGAGCTCGAAGACCACACGGACAGCGAGCGGAGGTGTGCTTAACTTCACGTTTTCTGCTCACACAAGTACCTTAGAATAATAACCTCTCCTATGCTATAAGACAGGAAGAAATAAATATGATAATGCATTCAAATAATTTTAATACATTTAAGTAAGTGCATTTAATTCCCACTGTCTCCTGGCATATGTATCATCAGTATCCTATGGTACAGATAAGAAAACAGCAGTACAGAGCAGAAGGAAGTTCCCCAAGATTCTGCTGCTAGTAGATTGTGGAGCAGATCGTAGCTATTTTTTTTTTCAGGTTGTTATAGAATGATCCTGGATGTAGAATGACAAGAGCAAGAAGCACCCAGACCTGATCTTCCTGACCCCCCTGGACCCCCACTGCAGCACAAGGGGCTGGAGAGAGACCCCTGCCTGCGGTTGCCAGTGGGAAATCAAGACGCTCGGTCCAGGAGGGCGCGTCCTGGCATTGCCCACCCTGTGGTCCCCCACGCTGCCCCACCCTGGGGCCAGGGGCTCCCCTTCGTGGAATGAGGCGACAAGTTGAAATACCACAGTTTTAAAACAAGAACCTTTTTTTCCCCAAGCATGTTACACAGAAGTCTCAGGTAGAAAAAGAACTAGCAATTTTCATCTCCCAGACTTGTTGATCCTTGATACCCTCCTTCTCCCTTCCGTCTCTCTCTGCTCTGTCACGCTCTTCCACACACACCCCTTGGGCTGTGTGCAAAAGGCACCTCAGTGGCCTGAGAGGGCGTGTGGATTGCTGGAACCCTTCTAGTAAGCAAGGTGTTCACATCTTCTGAAATTCCCAAGTTGCACCGCCTGTGGCCCACTTCTGGAGTTGCTCAAAGAAGAGGGACAAGGGTCTTGATTGTCACACATTTTATGACATCAAAATGCTGGATGCGACCCGCATGTCCCTTCGTAGGGAAGCGGCTGAGAGGTTTGATGTGTGCGTGGTGTGGACTATCATGCAGCTATGAAAAAGAATGAGGCAGGCCCATAGATTTTTTTTTTTTTTTTTTTTTTTAGAACTGGGGATTGAACTCAGGGTCATTCTACTTTCGAGCTATACCCCCAGCCCTATTTTTTATTCTTTATTTTGAAACCGAGTCTCACTAAGTTGCAGAGTGCCTCACTAAGGCCCATGGATTTTAACCTGAAGTCACATCCAAGACACGGTCATGAGAAAACTCACATTGCAGAATTGACAACATAGTGCAAACCAATGTTTGCAAAAGGCAAAGTGTGTGTGTGTGTAGGGAAGCAGAATTATACACCAAATGACTGGCTGGCTCAGGGTGATTGGAGGTGGTGCTCATTTGCACTTTCTTTCATTTCCTTTAAATACAGGCCTTTATAACTACTCAGTTACACAATTAAGCATTACAACTAAAACCTTAAAGAGCTGCCCAACAGAGCCAGGGGCTGGGGAAGGGGCTTCATCAGCCCTGGTCTCCCTCGCCCAGCTCCTCCACCCAAGTTTCCCAAGCAGCCAGGCCAGGCTGCAGGGTACCGCCCTCCCACCTCTTCTCCCTGCCCCCCCCTCCAGCCCATCCCAGCCAGTCCTCCTGGGACATCTCACGTTGACATGGCCCATGCCGCCCAGCCCACCGGCTCTCAGCAGGCCCGCTGCCCCGGCCCTGACCCCAGCTCTCCGAGGGGTTGAAAGGTCACCGTGAGATAACCCAGCTCCAGCCACCACCCCCAGAAGATGGAAGAGCAGGAGGGACCCCCTGGATGGGCTATTTGGGGGTCTCTTCAGAGCCTCCCGTGATAACGGCCACGGCGTTCTGAGCGGTCAGTATATACAAGGCACCGTGCTCAGCCCGTAAGCACCTTACCAAGCCCCAGCCGTGCCAAGGGCTTCCCTTTAAGAACAAGCTGCCCGATACCTACCGCTGGGCGCTGCTTGCTCATCTGGGAAATGGGCGCCTCTGTAACAGCCCTGCACCCCGGGAGGTAAGAGGAGGTGCGTGTGCACACGTGGGTTCATACAGCTCCCCTGTCTCTTAGCGATCTGTGTTCACGTCCTGTACAGTCTCGCCAATATACACCACTCATATGTGTACCCACAGACAAGCCAGTGTTTATTAAGCACTTGCTCCAGTGGGTAATTGGTCTTTGGCAGGGCAGATAAGGGCTCTGATGAGGAACTCAGGCTGGACCCGGTTTAATCAGCTCCACAAGTAATTATGGAGTCTCCCGAGATGGCCACCATGATTGACGGGGAGGCTGGGGAAGCGACACCCTCCCCCACCCCCGCAGAGCCGGTGGCCGCTGGGAAGTGTCGCTGCAGTAACACTTGGTGCCACGTGGATGAACAGCTCCAACCAGACAGCGGCGTGGGCCGGGACGGCTGAACAGCGCGGCTGTGCCACAGGGCTTGGTGCACGGCCTTCTGGTAAAGTGAACCAAGAACACGGTCATTTGCCACAGCCGAGGGGGGCGCCATGTCTAGTGTGTGTGTGTGTGTGTACAGTATGTGTTGGCACTGGGGATTGAACCCAGGGGCATTCTACCTCTGAGCTACACCCCTAGCTCTTTTTTTCTTCTTCTTCTTGAAACAGGGTATCACTAAATTGCTGAGGGTCTCACTAAGTTGCTGCGGCTGGCCTCCAACCTGTGATCCTCCCGTATGCACGGAGATTGGCCAATGAGTTTGGGGGGATCAACTTCTAGGCCTAAAGAAAAGTGACCATCCCTTCTGACCTCCTGACAAAGGCTTTGCCTAATGTATTTCCTTTTTTTTTTTTTTTGTAGAATGTGGGTATTAATAGACTAGCACTAGCCAGGCACAGTGACGCACGCCTGTAATCACAGTACTTGAGAGGCCGAGACAGGACAATTGCAGCCTCCGAGGCCAGCCTCCATAACTTAACGAGGTTCTCAGCAACTTAGTGAGACCTTGTTTCAAAATCAAAAAGAAAAATAGGTCTGGGAGTCTAGCTCACAGGAAGAACACCCTTGGGTTCAATCCCTGGTACTACACACACACACACACACACACACACACACACTAGCACTTTACAATAATAAAAACAAATGTCGTTAGTTGTTTAAAAGCAAAAATTCGACTCGAAGCATTGGCTGGGTTCTTTTTATTTTTTGTGGTACTGGGGATTGAACTCAGGAGCATTCAGCCTCCAAGCTACATCCCCAGCCCTGTTTTTTATTCTTTTATTTTGAAACAGGGTCTCACTAAGCTGCTGAGGCTGGCCGAGAACCCAGATCCTCCAGTTTCAGCCTCCCAAATGCTGGGATTACAAGCGTGCACCACCAAGCCGGGCTCTGGCTGGGTTCTTTATGTGTGCGAGTTCAATGAACCCTCTCCAGCCTCATTTTCCAGGGAGGGAGAGCAGAAGCTGTCCTCTACGGAGTGTCAGCAGTGTGCAGGCACCGCAACGCGCAGGGTGGCTACGAAAATGAGACGCTGTGGGTAAATGGCCACTCTCAATCCTCAAATGGGGAAACTGAGGCACAGGGAAGGGGACACCAAGAGGCAGGGCTGTGATACAAGCCACAACTTCTAACCTTCTGCGCCCGCAAACGGAGGCTTCAGCGCGAAGAGCGCGGACGACCCCTAGTGGCGAGATGTGGTATCCCCGGGAAGCAATTTAGGCCGAAGGGACTGGTGGGCGCCTTGGAAGGGAAGATTGACAGGAAGGATTTATTTCTCCGCCTTATAGCGAAAGAAAGGGAGTCTCCCCCAAAAGCGATTGATTTATTTCATCTCCACATTCGTGGAGAAGGTAAAAAATGAAAAATGTCGGACAACGAGAGATGGGTTAAATCGGCTCATTTATATAGCGCAGTCCAAGGGGCCGTTTAAAACGATCGCAGAACGCCGAGCGGTTTGGAAAGAAAATGTTCAAAAGGCTCGTGGAAATGCAGGCTGGAAACAATCACTAAGACATTATCCATCTTTGTAGAGAATCTACATTTTACTGCTTTCCAGTCGCATATCGAAGGGAGATCAATGCTTATATTCTTTGGTTCTTATTTGTATTTTCCAAATGTAATAAACCCAAATGCTTAATTTCTCTTCTGGAGAAAAACATTGTCTCATAAAAAAAAATTTTTAAAAAATTAAAAAGTTGGGCGCGATGGCAGGCACCTGTAATCCCAGTACTTGGAGGCTTCTGAGTCCTCCTCGCCACTGTCCGTCCCTGGCGGCCCAAGGTTTCTGCTTCCCTGCTTCCAGGGCCATTTTTCTGCCTAAGCAGCCCAGAAATCTTAATGTGCACTCCTGGCTGCGCAGAAAAAAAGAGCCGGAGGGCGCAGAAAGCTTTTACTTCTGAGAGTGACCCGCGCTGACCTGCGGCTGGCACCAGCCCTGCACCCGCCTTCAAGGGCCGCGTCTGCCCGCGGGGAGGGCTCCACAGCGCCCTCTTCAGAGCCTGGCCGGAAGTGCCGGCCTTCCACCCCACACCACTCGGCTCATGCTGCCTAAATATGGGGACCACTGAAACTCACCCAGCACAGAGATGGGGAGCCGGGAGCGATACACACATCTAGAGGACACTCCGCGGACCGGTGGCTTTAGGAGGAGGACTTCCCCTCTGGAATCTTAACGACCTGGACCAGGAGACTTACGGCTTCGACCTTTGTATCTGGGCCTGCAGTCGGCTACATTGTAAGACATCCTACCACCCTCATGCCACCATGCTGTAAGGAAGCCCAAGCTCCGCAGGGAGGTCCTAGAGAAGATGGATCACCTGGTTAGTAGGGGAAGGCCAAGGAGCACCAGGCCCCCAGAGAGGCATGGGAAGAAGCCATCTTAGCAGAGGATCCTGCTGCCCCAGAGGACCCCAAGTGGATCAAAAAGAAACCACCCAGCTGGGCGTGGTGGTGCACACTTGTAATCCCAGCATTTGGGAGGCTGAGACTGGAGGATCTGGGTTGGGGGCCAGCCTCAGCTACCTAGTGAGGCACTCCACAACTTAGTGAGACCCTGTTTCAAAATAAAGAATAAAAAATACGGATGGGGGTATAGCTCGAAGATAGAACGCCCCTGAGTTCAATCCCCAGTACCGCAAAAAGAAAAGAAAAGAAACCACCCAGCTGAGCCCTCCTTGAATTCTTGCCCCCGAAAACCAGGAGCAAAATTAGATGCTTATTTCACGCCACCAAATTTGGAGGTAGCTCATCAACATACCCATAGATAAGTTGCCACTCGTCTACAGTTTTAATAATTTTGCCATACCAGTATGTTATCTACTTAATATTTCCTCCTTTAAATTGGCTTAATTTTATTTTGTAAACAAATGTTTATCTATTATTGCCCAGTGTTACAGGCTGATCTATGTCCCCTCAAAACTCACATGTCAGAGTTTTTACCCTAAGTATACCTCAGAATGGGTCTTTTTTTTTTTTTTTGCGGTTCTGGGGTTTGAACTCAGGGGCATTCTACCTCCGAGCTATACCCCCAGCCCTATTTTTTTTTTCTTTATTTTGAAACCGAGTCTCACTAAGTTGTGGAGTGCCTCACTAGGTAGCTGAGGCTGGCCACGAACCCGGATCCTCCGGTCTCAGCCTCCTGAATGCTGGGATTACAAGCGTGCGCCACCACGCCCGGCTCAGAATGGGTCTTTAAAGGGGCAATTCGTTGAATAGGGTCGTGGAGGTGGGTCCCACCTCACAAGGCTCCAGTGGTAAACACTCACACTTTGAAGTTAACTATATATTCTGGAAATAGAACAGAGGCCCAAAGTAGGCTGTGGCATAACAGAGCTCACGGCATGTTGATTGATAGAATTCCTGACCCCCAAGCCACCCCCCACACCAGCTTAGGAAGTCCCAAGGAGGGCCTCTGGGCTCTGTCTCAGCCATCATGGGGAATTTCTAGTAGCCAGCTGGGTGTACGATCTCTTAAACGCAATCGGAAAAAAAATTTTTTTTTCACTTAAAAAATAGAATTCAGAGGCGAGAGATCTTTTGTATGGCCTCAGTCGCTCACACTCTAGCGTGAATTTAGTGCCTGTGTTTCCTTAGCGGGACCTGATCTAGGAGAGTATAAATTTGCCGGTGAGAATCAAGGCTGAAAGAATGACAGTCTGGGAAGGGGAGGGGCTCTTGTGTCCTCTCGGATTCACGTGTTGAAATCTCACCCCCAGCATCATGGGATTAGAAGGGGGGGGGCCTCTGGGAAGGTGAGCCGATCAGGAAGGAATGGGACCTGTGAATGTAAGGAGCTCCAGAGAGATCCCTCCCTCCCTCCCTCCTTCCCTCCCTCCTTCCACCAGGTGAGGCCAGGAGCTCTAAGGCGCCATCTATGGGCCAGGAAGCAAACAGCCCTCCGCAGACCCCAGATGAGCCTGGGCTTTGCTCCTGGACACACAGCCTGCAGAACTGTGAGCAACACATTTTGATGATTTTTTTAAATAACACCCCTAATGAACGAAGGCTACAATTCACTTTTCTGCCAGCACAGACCAAGAGTCGAAAAGGTGAGGCGTGGGTGTCCCCGGCACCACCTCCCACAGAGGACAGCGTGACGCTGTTTCGGCCATAATTGTTGGGGCCTATGGGGGCAAAGAGAACACGGCCCAGCCGCGGGGAACAGGTTTTATTGAGGAAGGAAACCTGGAAGGAGGCATCTGACCCGGGAGAGGCCCTCGAGAGTCAGGAGCCCGCCTCCTTGCAGGCTCGGGGCTTTTTATGGGGCAAGAAAGTGGGGGCTACAGGAGTCATGTAAGTGCGGGTTGGTTAGTACTAGTGACCAGGTCATCTCTGGACAGGGCAGTGGTCAGGGGGCATTTCTCTTTCTTTTGTTCTTGGTCCTCCTCTGACCTGGCCTCACGGTCCGACCTCACAGTGCCCATGGGAATGACACAGCTGAGCCCTTAGTACCTGCTGGGCTCTTTCCAGGGATTCCCCGATGCACCTCTCAGGACCTGTGTGTGGGGAAAGTAATGTCCCTGAGCCTGTCTCTCAGAGAGGGAAATGTCTCCCCACCTCCCTAGCCTGCTGTCCAGGAGATCCGAAAAATCCTAATCCTGCTTGGGCTGTTCCCTCTGCCTCCCCCTCTCTTTTCCTGGGTATTTTGAGTTTGTCCTCTAAGATTTATCTCCAATATCACCACCTCCCAGAAGCCTCCCCAGATTCCCCTTTCCAAACACCCAGGAATCGCTTCCATCTCCAGGCCCGTATACTATTGTGTATCTTCCATTATTATTATTATTATTATTATTATTATTATTATTATTATTATTATTACCCTCCTCCTCTTTCTCTTCCTCCTTCTCCTCTTTCTCCTCCTCTTCCTCCTCCTCCTCCTCCTCTTCCTCCTCTTTCTCCTCTTCCTCCTCCTCCTCCTCCTCCTCCTCCTCCTCCTCCTCCCCTTCTTCTTTTGTGGTACTGGGGATTGAATCCAGGAGCATTCTACCTCTGAGCTACATCCCAGCTCTAGTTTATTTTTTCTTTTGAAACACGATCTCACTAAGTTGCTTCGATCCTCCAGGGATTACAGGAGTGCACCACCACACCCAGCTCAAATTCTTCTTCATGCTTAGACCCCTGTCATGCAACGCCCCCCGGTGTATGCAACGTCAAATCACACACTGTGACATCAGGGCCGTTGCACACACGACGTGATGCTTGGTGCCCCGGCGCCGGCGGTGTGTTCCAGGACGCAGGACGCCTAATCCCGCTCAGAATCTGGTCTTCTTTGCTGGCCAGCTGGTTCAGCTGCTGCCACCTGTGGGCGGGGCCCTTGTTTCTCTGGTTCACAGGTGAGGGAACCTGGGCTGACGTGCAGCCCACTCAGGAGATGTGAGAAAAGGCCTTTTTCAAAAAGTTGATCCACGAGCCAGGCGCGGTGACGCACACCTGTAATCCCAGTACTTGGGAGGCTGAGACAGGAGGATCGCAGGTTTGCAGCCAGCCTCGGCTACTTAGTGAGGCCCTCCGCAATGTAGTGTAGTGAGACCCTGTTTCAAAATAAAGAATAAAAAGTAGGGCTGGGGGTGGAGCTTGGAGGTAGGATGCCCCCGGGGCAGTGGGGGGAGGGGAGTTGATCCTCACACACAATGATATATGCTCAGCCTCCATGCTGGGATCTAGACACAGTGGCAATGGCGGCTACTGCACTGTACTTGTCAGCGGGAACTTTCAGCTTGTGCAGCGACGGCTCCATGTCACCTGTGCACGCAGGTACACAACTCGGAGGCCAGTCCACCTGGCACGCTCCACCCTGATTAGGGCTAGAAAAACGGTTTCCCGTAGCAGACCGAGGTCAGCAGGCCTGACGGAGAACTCGCCGTCTCCCTCCCGGCATCTCACCCAAGCAAAGGGCGCTGGCTCACTGGACTCCAGATCTGTTTCTGGGAGAGTTCAGCCCCGGCTCCTCCCGGCCTCAGGGGGCCAGTCTTCCACCGGTCTGCTGGTTTGCTGACTCGGGCTGAGGCCTTTGCAATGCACGGCGTGTCTCCCGCTGCCTGCCTCGCCAGAGCTGCTGCTGTCACATGAGGAAGGGTCCCCGCTACTTCCTGGGTTGCTCTGCGTTCTGCAGCTTTCCTTTGGAGACCAAGGCAGCCTCCCCTGCTCCTGTCCCTTCTTTTTATGTTGTCGTTGTACTAGGGGTTGAACCCAGGGATGTTCTACCTCCAAGCTACACCCCCAGTCCTATTTCATGTTTGTGCGTGTGTGGTACCTGGGATTGAACCCTGAGGCATTCTACCTCCAAACTACACCCCCAGCCCTATTTTATTTCTTATTTGGAAACAAGGTCTTGCTAAGTTGCTGAGAGCCTCACTAAGTTGCTGAGGCTGGCTTCGAACCTGCCATCCCTCCTGTCTCAGCCTCCTAAGTGCTGGAATTACTGGTGTGCATCACCACACCCGGCTTATTTTTGTTCTGAAACGGGGGTCTCACTAGGTTGCTGAGAGAGAGTCTCACTAAATTGCTGAGGCTGACCTTGAACCTGCGATCCTCCTGTTTCAGCTTCCCAAGGACGGGAGATTACAGGCATGCACCACCACGCCCAGCCTGCCCCTTCTTAAATAGGAAAGAGCCCGGAGCTGTAGACCGCCCAGGGCCCAGGCCAGAGCTGCCTGGCTCTG
>PVLC010039045.1:0-14414 GCA_004027655.1 Graphiurus murinus
TTTCTATAAGAGAGTACTTTAAGCTGGGCAACTTATAAAAGAAAGAAGTCTACTTATCTCGTGGTTCTGGAGACTGGGAGGTTCCAGAGCATGGCACCAAGATCTGCTCAGCTTCTGGTGAAGGGCTCATGTTGCTTCACTCATGGCAGAAAGCAGAAGGGCAAGCAGGCACATGCAGAAGAGAGAAATCATTAGGGTTGGTCTTGCTTTCTAAGGAACTACACCTGAAAGAGAGGCATTAATCCCTTTCACCTACCTAATCACCTCTTACAGGTCCCACCACCTCTCATCGCCTGTCATATTGGGAATAACATGTCTTAAGAGTTTGGGAGAGGATAAATCATAGCACATATATATTTGGTATGACTGAATTTTCATACACATGGAAAGAAGAAAGGAAAACTTGATGATAAAGTATGCTTTCTTCATACTTGATTGTATTTTCATCTTCATATTTGTTTGTACTTTCCTAATTTTCTATATAAATGCATTCGTTGCAATCCGAAAGAATTTAACAGTTTTAAGAGAAAAGTAAGAATGAGAAAGCAAGGCATGAGAAGCGACATCCAGATGCCTGCTGGTAAGGGAGGAGAGTGAAAAAGAGAAGGTGGAAAGCTAGGAAAGTCCAGCTCAACAAGACAGACTTTTGGAGGGAGGGAAATACATATGTCCTACAAGAGGATTAATAAAAAATCCTACTGTTCCTACTAATGTTGTCAACATCAGTTTGAAGAAGAGGAGGATGGAGCAGGAGGTGCTGCCTGGGAGGACTGGGAGACACATGCAAGAGTCCCAGCAGATACTGGGCACCAGGTAGGGTGTTGCCAAAGAGAGAGAGAGAGAGAGAGAGAGAGAGAGAGAGAGAGAGAGAGAGAGAGAGAGAGAGAGAGACCCTGGAAACCCCAAACTCATCTCTGGCCTAAAAGTGGGAAATCTGCATATTGGGGATTAGGCTCTCCCTCTCCTTCCACATCTTATTTTCCCTTGGAAAGTGTGGAGAGTGAGGGCTATCTCCCTGGGTAGGGAGCAGCAGAGGTGGGTGCTTCAAGGTTGTGAAAGAGGACATCCAAGAATTTAGCCCCAGGCTGTTAGTTCAGCCACTGAGCTGTGAAGAGTTGGTGACAGAATCAGTGGCTCCCAGAGATGACCAGATATCTCTGCCCATTAGGTCTTTAAAGTTCAAGCCCCACATGGGGGAGCTCAGGAATGAATGCCCCTTCTCAACAGAAGGCTTCCAGATGTTTCTACCCACAGAGTCAAATCCGGATGGCCCATCTCAAATGAGTCACTGACTTTCGTAGCCAGGACACAGCTCTAAGGGGCAGATTTTGGTGGTAGAGAGCAATTCCCAGAGGACTGGCTGAGAGTGAAAGCTAGGAAAGTGACATGCTATCAATTTAGTCCCCAACCTTTGGAACTGAGTTTCTTCAAATTTGAAATACATGCAGCTACTTTCATTACCCAAAAATCCCTTGGCCTCTCTAGTCTAGGTAGAAATGAAGACACATTACCTTAAAATCTCAGAGTCCCTCCTCTTTCCTCCTCCTCTATCCCTCCTATCAGCCCCCAAGAAATGTCTCTCATGGGCTCACAAGCCCGTTACCATCTGTAGTCACTGTTCAAGATCCACATGTCCTTCCTTTGCCCCACCAATGTCTTCCCTGCAAGCTACCATGCCTTATTCCTGCTGCTTCTAAGAGACCCTCCATGAATGTGCCAATACACACCACATCCATACCCAGCACACTCTCCTGATGCCCCTTGCCTTCTAGACCCAAGCTGGAAAAGAATAACCTTTTCCTGTGCCACCGCATGGCACAGAGCATCCCCCAGCACCTCCATGGCTCATGGGGTCCTTCCTGAAGCCAGCAACTTCAGCTTCTATCCCTAAGCCTTTTCAACATCAAATTTAAGGACTGGGCTGGAAATAGACATTTGGGTAACTCCTTCACCATCCTCATCCTCTCCTTTCTTCTTTAGGTGCTCATGGAAGTCAGTCTGTCTTTGAGCCAAAATCCACATAAATTACAGCTCATGAGATAAAGAACTAAAAGTCATCAAGAGTCTAAAGAGAAAGACTACAGAATAAAAGAAATTCTTTGCCAGCTACTCCTCTGATAGAGGACTAGGAGCTAGAATATATAAAGAACTCAAAAAGTTTAACACACACACACA
Source organism: Graphiurus murinus (assembly GCA_004027655.1). Taxonomy (NCBI): domain Eukaryota; kingdom Metazoa; phylum Chordata; class Mammalia; order Rodentia; family Gliridae; genus Graphiurus; species Graphiurus murinus. The sequence goes on from PVLC010039045.1 coordinate 2,176, forward strand.
CACACACACACACACACACACACACAGTAGCTGGGTGTGGTGGCACACACTTGTAATCCCAGTACTTGAGAGGCTGAGACAGGAGGATTGCAGGTTCACAGCCAGCCTCAGCTTCTTAGTAAGGCCCTCTGCAAATTAGTGAGACCCTATTTCAAAATAAAGGATGAAAAATAGGGATGGGGGTATACTTTGGAGGTATAATGCCCTTGGGTTCTACACCCAGCACAGAAAAAAATTAAAAACTGGACAATTGAACTAATATAGATACTTTTCAAAAGAAGAAATAAAATTAGCTAATAAATGTATGAAAAAATGTTCATTAGCAATTTTGGAAATGCAAATCAAAACTATACTGAAATTCCATCTAACTCCAGTTAGAATGTCACTCATCAAGAATACAAACTATAACAATTGCTGGTGAGGATGTGGGGAAATAGGAATTCTTATACACTGTTGGTGGAATTATAAGTTAGTACAACCACTATGGAGATCAGTGTGGAGGTTCCTCAAAAAACTAGTAATGAAGCCGAACATATTGGCACTCTCCTGTAAGCCCAGTACTTGGGAGGCTGAGACAGGAGGATAGCACCACCACATTGGGGATTCGGTTACAACATGCAGATTTTGGGGGTACACAAACATTCAGTCCACAGCAGCTGATAAAGTGCATCTCTGGTCGCAGCCCATCTCATCCACAGCAATGCTGGGATATCCAGTTGCCCACAGAGCAGAGAAGGTACTGCTGCGTTACCCTGTCAGTTTCAGTAACAATGGCCATGTGCTATGACCCTAAGTCAGACACTTGAAACACTTTATCAATTCCCACCCAGTTCTGTGGTACTAACAATTGTTCCGTTTTACAGACAAGAAAAATGAGTCTCTGGTACTTAGATTACTTTTCCTCCAAAAATAGAGGTTCTGAACCCATTTGAGGTCCAAAGTCTTATGAGAATCTGACAATAGCTAAGGACACAGAGAAGGGAATCCACATACTTCCTGTCATTGGTGTCCCCAGGCCAAGAACCCCAGTGTGACAGTATCTTTCACTTCTCCAGAAGCAGCCATCTAGGAACTTTATTTTATTTTAAGCTAGTGATCTTGGAGGGTTTTGTTTTTTACTTTGTAGTATATTCATTATTACTGGAATGGGGCTAAGGCATCTAGCTCAGAACTCAGAGAAGAGAAGAGGAGAGAGGGGGAGAGAGAAAGAGCACCATTACCCTCAACAATGTCAACAATGCTCCACAACTTTCCATAAAAAGACAATTCCCATTTCTCTAAGTGTGAAGTCATCCTCTGGGCAGCCAATGTGGTTTTGAACAGATGAGCAGGGGAGAGGCTGAACTGCATGGAATGAAATCCACAAGGTCAAGAAACCAAAGGTTTTCTTTCAAGAAGATTAGGATACAATCTGATTGGTGTCAGAAATACTTCGTGTGGCATCAGGATTTAAACTCAGGGCACCAAGAGCACAGTGACTGTGCAGCTGCATAATCACTAAAATGCCCTTACAGCCCTGGGTTAATGGACTGTCACTCAAAACATAGGTTTAGCCAGAAACAAACCACAGCAACGAGAAAACAAAATCCCCTCCTCTCCTCTGACTCACACATTCATTTATCCAAATGTGTATTGGATACCTATTGTATGCCTGTGGGGTTTAGATATGTCCCTGCTTTCAATGAGTACACAGCCTAGAGGGAGAGGCAGATGATTAAATGGATAATTATAGTGCCACATGAATGTGGATAAATGTGAATTACACAGGACAGGTTAAATTAATCATGAAATAGCCATACAATAGACTTCTATATAGGCATTAAAAAGAATGATGGAGTACCCCTTTCATTGACATGGAAAGATCTCCACAGTATATTAAATGGAGTGGGGAAGTAGATTGCAAAATAGTATTTACAGAATTTTACTCTCTGAAAGTTATATTTTACACACAAATACTGAATATTCACCAAATTACCTACTAGTTAGCTCCAGGTGGTGGGTTTTCAAGTCATTTTTACTTTATCCTTCATGCCTTTCTGTTTTGTTTATATAATTTAAATTTTCAAAATGAAACAGCTTTCTATGGCAAAAGTGAGAGGCATTCACTGCACAAAATTCAGTGTGCTAAGTTCAGTAATGGAAATATCCACAAGCACACATGAGTGCACACACACAAAACACTCACTTGGAGAACAAGAGTCTCTAACTATATCTGAGCCAAGCTCAGTGGCACACACCTGTAATCCCTGTTACTTGGGAGGCTGAGACAGAAGTATCATAGGTTTGAGGGCAGCTTCAGCAGCTTAGTGAGACCCTCAGCAACTTAATGAGACTCTGTTTCAAAATAAAAATAGAAAGGGATGGAGAATAGCTTGGAGGTAGAATGCCCCTAGGTTTAATCTCCAGTACCAAAAATAAAGTATAATAAAGATATTTGAAAGGTAAATGATGGTATCTGGGTTCCCTTCTATTTTGGATTAACTATTATGAACCTTTTATTAGCTAGTTTCAAAACTAAAGATTTGGGGAAATAAAAAAGGACACTAAATAGCCAACAGAGTTCATTATCTTCAGTGGTTAACAATCTCTTCTGACCTTGAAAGTGAGACCTGAACAACTCTCATGATTGGGATATAAAATGTCCCTGAGAGAAGTCACGTTGAACAACGCAGCCAGGCTCTAAGGTGGGACGTGGCTGGAGAGGGGGTCCCTGGGTGTGTGGCCTTGGGGACTATATCTGTCCCAGGTATTTCTCTCAGTCTCTGTTCTGTCCCCTTCCTATCCATCATGAACAGAACATGGCTTTTCCTCCTCCTCCCCCATGCCCTAAAGCCCTGCCACCAAGTGGTCCCTACCCTGGAGCCAGCCAACCATGGACCGAGCCCTTTGAAACCGCTAAAACCATGAACCAAATAAACCTTTCTTCCTCTAAGATGTGCTTGTCAGGTGTTTTGTTCACAGTGACAAAAGAATTGACTAAAACAACCACCAAAGCAGCTGGATCCTACAAGAACAGCAAGGCCCACAGCAGTGCGCCGCCCCTCCCAGTCACCGCTGTACCCCTGACCCTGGAGGGCCTTTCTGCTCTCATACCCACACAAGATTTGGCTTTTACATTTATTTATTCACTTAACAAAACCTTCGAGAGCCTCCCCTAGGTGCTCAGCTTCTACTGAGAGCTACAGCATGAACATGACCTAGACAGGTACCACCTCTGTCTCTGGGGAACTCAAGATCTGAGGGGACGGGGACTAACAAAGTGGCTCTGCTGTCAAACCCCCAAGTTCAAATCCTGGATCCTCACCCTTTGGGTGGGTAACCTGGACATGTTGCTTTACCTGTCTGGGCTTCAGATTCCCTCTGTGATGAAGGGGCAAAGTGAACTATGGGTGTCCAGGGACCCAACAAGCTGATGCATGAGGCATGCTTGGTGCAAGACCTGGCACAAAGTGGCCCTGGAGGAAGGCTAATTAATGTTGTCATAAGCATTTACACTAGTAATGAATTGTGGCAAAAGAAGATAGTGGCACAGGGACAGGGAGCTTGTGGCAGGGAAACCACTGAGCATCTTCCAGCATCGCTGTCTATTTTTCCCAGAAATAGTGGTTCCCTAGGGAGGAGGGACCATGTGGCCACACTTGGCACCTTGACTCTTTTTCATTAAAATTGTGGCCACTGAGAATTCACAGCTGACAAATTTCCTGGCCACATAATTCTTCATGGGCAACACCAAAAGGAATGCAGAGGCAGAATGTTAACACTGCTTGTTGTGGGAAAACATGTTTACAGGTCTTCACCATGCTGACTTTCTCCATGCAGAGTGTTTGATTCACTGGTGACTGAGTCCTCTCCTGCAGGTCTAGGAGACTATAGAGAGGTGAATGGTCAGCAACCAAAGTTTTGATAGGCTGAAAAGGCTAAGAAAGTACAGTAAAGCATGGTGATTGGAGGAGACAGGAATGGCATCTGCAGTAATGAGGGGGAAGCAAGAAAGTGGAGCTGCCTGGTGAGCTTGCTGCTGGAGGAGACTGACATCACAGCTCCTGGGCCTGGGCCAGGCTCAGCCTTTCTGCTGGCCAATTAATTGCAAGCACCAACATCTGCCCTAAACCCTTCAAGGTAATTAGCACCACATGTTATCAACAGGAAGCTGGTACCCGCAGGCGCTTGAGATAATTGTTTCAACACTGGCACATCACAGCCTACTGTGAAAGGTCACAGCAGCCCAGACATCACCACCAACCTCCATCCTTAACCTTAAATGAGAAAAGCTGTCCCTTGTCACTGCAGTCATATCAAGTCATTGGTGCAGGGCTGAGGGCATCTGTGCAAAGGCTTCTTTAGCAGTAAATGTGGTCCAAGAGTATGTGATAATTACTTTCTGCAACTTCTGATGTCCCAAGTGTCACAGTCCCCTCATATAGGCAAGAGTTCAAAAGCAGCTTGGTTTGGTATGTCTGGGACCTGATGTGCTCAGAAGATAAAATACGCCAGGTGCAGTGGCTCGCATCTGTAATCCCAGTACTTGGGAGGCTGAGACAGGAGGCCAGCGGGTTCAAGGCCGGCCTCAGCAACTTAGCAAGACCCTGTTTGAAAATAAAAAATAAAAAAGGGCTGGGGGTGTAGCTTGAAGGTAGAATGCCCCTGAGTTCAATCCCCAGTACCAAAAGTAAATAAATAAATACACACATACATACATACATAAAATAGAATAGAATTGCACTGGATAATTGTGACCAAAACTGCTCAGGATCTGCCCCCTACCACCATCACCATCATACACAGGAGTTCTAGGGCAATCTCTCTAACAGATCCAGGAAAAAAAGAAATCCTACAAAGTTCCCTTGACAAGGCCTGTACCCACACTGCAGCCACACAGTCAGACATGTGCGTGGAAACCTGCCTATACCCACAGGTCAAGCAGTCGGGCACAATAGCAAGAAATTCTGTGCTTCCCAAGCAGCCAGGGTTGCCCCATCATCCCATGTGTTCTATCTGTGAAGGCCTCCTGCAACCAGGGCAGCAAAAGGGGGTAACCCTATGCAGACATCCTACCGGCCCAGCATACAGTAGCATCAGGTAGTGGCCACACCAAGTCATGGTCTAGGGAGGCTTTAGTGCTTCTCCCACAATCTTCATCAATTCTCCCATGAGCTGTCCCAAAACTGAAACAAAAATGTACTCTTACTCTCTCTCCCTTTCTCTCCAAAGACAAATTCTGGAGATCCTACCACCCTCAGGATTAAGGCCATGATCCTTCCTGTGGTGGAGCCTGGCCACCCCTCCAGCCCTCACCACCTAGGCTCTGCCACACGGGTTCTCCTTACTTCAGGTAAGTACCCACACCCCCTGGCTAAGGGCTCTCCAGGGTGGCTCATGCCGCTGCATCCTTCAGAGCTCCCCTCAGCCCACCCTCCCTCCTTCTAGAACATGCACATGAAGGGACGAGTCCCTAGAGCACCATGCTTCTCCCCTGCACGAGCTTTCTTCTGTCATAATTTTACACCAGGTGGGCACATACTTGATTAGTGCTGGTCCCCTCATGCACACTAAACCGACAAGGTCATAAGGGCAGGGCTGTGACTCTGTCAGCTTTGGCTCACTGTTATCCCAGTACTAGCTTTCAGGCTGCATGCAGCAAAGATCTGTGGAGAGAAGTGCATCAGTTGACCAAGGTTAGCATTACCTCTTAAGGAAATGCTAATGCGCTAATAAGTGAAGGCTTGAGAAGTTCTGCATGCGCTCACCTCACAGCATACATGAGAATATTAAAAAAAAAAAAATCCAGGTGTGGTGGTGCCCACCTCTAATCCCAGTACTTGGGAGGCTGAAAACAGAAGGGTCACAAGTTCACCGCCAGTCTCAGCAACTTATAGTGAGACCCTCTGCAACTTAGTGAGACCCTGTTCCAAAATAAAGTGTAAAATATGGCTGGGGACATAGTTCAGAGGTAGAATACTACTGGGCTAAATCTCCAGCACCCAAAAAAAAAAAAAAACCTGTTTCATGCACTGTTTCCCAACTCTGCTAAATATGAAATCCTTTTCTCATCCCTTTCCACATCCTAGAATAGTGTGCCTTAGAACAGCAGTGTAGAAATACTATACAGGAGAATGATTTGGTGTTTAAAGATTCTATTTAATCACATCAGTGAACAACAATTTCTCAAGACTGCTCTGAACCATGAGATCATGGGTGGTGTGGGGATCTAAGCCACCATCCTGCTTCCAACTGGCTCTCCCTGCCCTGCCCTGCTGTCAGAGGGTCTGTGCCCCGTGAGCTTGAGGAATCACACCAGTCGATACAGACAGAGCCCCAAGCCTCGTTTTCCTTGGGTATGGACCTAAATGATGAGCCAGGCTGGAACTTGAACCAATTAACCATTCCTTCACTGCATAATGTAAGATAGCAATTGGCATCTATACTTTCCAATCATGGTTACTGATGTTATTCTTTTTCTCACAAGAACCCAGTAGATAAGTCAGATATGATTTTCTTTATTTAAAAAAAATAGAGAAACTGACACTCATGAGGTTCACATGGCTTGCTCAAGGTCACTCAGGCCTACAAGTGCACAGCGTGAACAATAGTACAGACCCTACATCTCTCCAGCCCAGGCTCTGCCCTCTACACAACAAGATCACTCTTTCAAAATAAAACTACCCCTAAAAAGGCAGCTGCTGGCCAAGGAGGCCTGTGAGCACAAGAAGAGCTCTCTGCACAGGCAGGAGCTTGGCCTTATTACTGGTGGGAGAGCCAGAGGCAACTCTAGCACAGGTTGCAAGCTTGCCTACAGGGTGAAGCTGGTGAGGGTATGTTTTAGTTAGCATTCTCACCACCATAACCCAAATACTTGACCCACAAAATTTAGAGGAAGAAAAATTTTATTTGCTCACAGTTCTGGAGAGTTTGGTCCATGTTATACTGGCTTCCAAGCAGGGGCCAGGACTGCAGGTTTTCAGGACATAATGGTGAGGAGCAGAGGGAGAGGGTAAGAACTTGTGTCAGCTCAAGGCAGCAGCAGAGAGAGGAGCAGGAAGCCACACCCCGGGGACTCCTCCCCAGCAACCATGCCCCACCTCCAAATATGATTGTCCACGAGACCTGGGGGATGGTGTAAATCCAAACCATATCAGGGCTTCTGCTCCACTCCAGAGTGGGGTTGGATTTTAGTTGCCTGCATCTAAAATAAAGAAATTTCACCTTAGATATGTATGCCAGCTTCTTTTGTTCGTTATCACTTCTCTTGGCTTTCTATCACTATAATAAAACACTTGGGAATAATAACTTAAAGAAGAAAATATTTATTTTGGTTCATAGTTTCAATCCATGGTCAGCTAGCTCTACTGCTTTTAGGCCCATGGTGAGGCAGAGCGTTGTGGTGGAGAAGGCGTGGTGGAGGAAAGTGGCTTACCTCATGGCATCCAGGAAGCAGAGACTGAGACCAAGGAAGAGGCCAGGAGCAAGATATACCCTTCCAGGGAACACCCCAGGTACCCACTTCCTCCAATGAGGCCTTACAGCTTCCATTATGAAGCTGTCATGGACTAATCCATTGATGAGTTCAGAGCCCTTATGATCCAATCATTTGCTCAAAGCCCCACCTCTGAATTTTGCTGAGCTAGGGACCAAGCCTTTACCACATGAGCCCAAACTAACATATCTTGAAATGTTGGATGCCTAGCCACCCCAGGTCTGCATATTTGTGGCTTGCCTGCTACCATAGTAGCAGCTATCCTTTCTGACAGGCTCACCTGCTCTGCTCACTCTAGTACCCAGCCTCTGCCATTCATTTATCTACCTGCTAGACCTTGTTGGCCTTAGAATACAGCCCCTTGCTTTGTAGATGATGGATGCTTGTTCCCAGGACCACTAGACACAGAGGTGGGGCAAGCAGAAGAACAGAACGATGACTGAAGAAAGAGCAAGAAAGCACCAAGAAAAGCATCTTTGTGAAGTCCGGGATAACAACCATCACCAAAAATAAAAGCAAGTTTCTGCAACAGAGAAAAAAATGAGGACACAAATTCCCTTTAACCAGCAGTCAAATGTTTAATATTTATGCCTAGACTTTCCCAGGCAATTTTAATTCACATTTACACTTTTCCTATAGAAATAAAAAGGAAGATAGGGGGTACAGAATATGAAAAATATTCAAAAATCCATCATTTAAATGGAATTGAATCCTTTTCAAACACTCTGTCCAGAGAAACTGTTGCCTCAGAGGTGTTTTGTTAGCTCTGTGTGCCACTCAGAAGCCATTGAAAGCTATAAAAAGCACCTGCTGTCTTCAGCGAACTATAGATCCATTTTCTCCAGGGCTGGATTCTAATGTGCCCCTTTGCAGCAGAAGCAGAGCGAGGGGGTGACAGCTGAGGAATTGTGCAAGCCTGTGACAGGTGAACTTGTTATATTGCACTTCAAAGCCACACACTGTCATAAAGAGAGGCAATGCCATCTAGGAGCTATAGCATCCCAAACCCAACCTCGTCAGGCCGGGCTGGCAGCAGGGGAGCCAGCACCAGAGCAGAAATAGCCTTGTGAGCTGTTTCAGGTCCTTCCGCTTTCAGTAGTTCAACAGGGTTCTTTATTCAGGCAGTCTCACCTCATATGGGCTATGGGGTTGGATAGCTGGGTTCTTTATGGGTATGAGGATTAATTTCTCCCTGAAGTGAACCTTTGAATCAGGCCACTTTACAGACACAGGTTTACCACCATCTCCTCCAGCAGACCTCTACCTTTTCTCCAACTCTCTCCACACACACTTTCCTCCCACCTGCTGGAGCCTTTGGTATTTCCAACACTTGCTCTGAAGGCTTGAGTGATTACTTATGCTTTGCACATGAGGAACCTGTGACTTGTAGCTAAACGGCTGGTCTCAGGACAGGCACAGGGTATATCTCTCCACCACATTCACGGTTGGTGCTCCCTGGGAACAGTTAGCTCTATGGATAGACAACCTGGACCCTAGGCTCAGGGCTCCACATGTAGCAAAGAAACAGCAGACACATGGAACTAAAAGATCATGTGGCTGAAAGGATGGACAGCTGAGTGACCAATGGACAGGGACTTCTCAGTCCCTTGGCGCTGGCACTCCCCTGAGGAGAGGCAGTGGGGCAGTACTCAAGATTGGCTGGGTACCAGCCCAACAGGAAATTAGATGTTATACCTGAGACTCCTACCAGCCTCAAATCTAGCTAAACAGCAGAGGAAACAAAGAAATTAAGTGGAAGTTCCCAGCTTCAATGCAGAGGACAGAGGCTTCAAGAGCACCTAAGAATATGGCATGATATTGACTCTAGGAACAGAGAATGGCATGCAGCTGAGGCCTGGGACTGGTGGCATAAATTTGCCGACATAGCCACAGTGGCTATTTGGATATAATTCTCCTAATGATCTCAATAGGTATCTGGACCTCTACTGTCAGTACCCCCAGGTGCCTGGAAGCAACCAAGACTTCTGAACAGAAAATCTGAGCCCTATGGAAATATATTCAGGCACAAAGCAATTCACTGTCACTCTGCAAGTAGCTGTCTCCCCTAAAAGCTCGGGCACATGAACCAGGGTGCCTAGACTCCTTTGCCAACAAGAAGAGCACATGATTGAATTAAGAATGAATGAATGAGTCAGTCCACAGTGATGCCCACATCCACCATATATTCATTAAAGAAATGCTTGGTCAGCAATCGCCACAATGCTGGGTACCCTGCAGGTGCTCTAGCATGAGAGATGCAAGGGGAAACAGGTAAGACATGGATAGACAAGGTCCTGACTGTGGAGCTCATCTACTAGGCTGAGACCACTAAAAACCAACAATTGAGTCATCTCAGGGAAGGAACAGTGTAATGCAAGAAAAGTAAAGCTAGCTTGATGGTCAAGAAGGAACTCCTGAAGAAAAGGTGGCCTTGGAGCAAAGATGTTTGCGAAGATCTGGGGAGGAGTGTTCCAAGCAGAAGGAAGATAAGGAACGAAAGCTCTATATGAGAAGGAAGTTTGTCCAGGAAAAGCAAGATGGCCAGGGTGGCTGAAAGGGAGGGAGGGGCCGAAGGAGAGGGCTACACTGTGTGGATTCGCTATCCACTCGTGTGCTCAGGAGCAGCTGCTGCTGTCACTTGCCTTTTTACCCCCATATCTACCCCAGAAGGGACTGAGGAAGGCTCCAGTGTAGCTGTTACTCTCCCTAAACCTGAGCCCCTCACACCACTAAGGCTTCACAAACCCCACCAGTAAGAGAGAGACCACGGAGCAACACTGACCCCAGATGAGATGAAAGGAAGTGTTTTCCAACCCAGAACTTTCTGAACATCTCCTTTGGAGCTCAACATTTACATTTGACACCAGCTCAAAGGAAATTTTGTCTCAAAGCATTAGTTACATCTGTTCTGCTATTTTCCCATCGAAGGGGAACAGGAAACCTGAACAGTGCCTTGGTTCAAAGAAAGATTCTGGAGGCCTCTTTTCTGTGCTTGAATCATTGAAGTGATGCTGCATTTCCCAGATGGAAGCATCAAGGGGGCAGAGATGAGAAGAAAATACTGCTGAGGTCCTGAATTTAGGCCCCTGTGACTGAGCCTGAGGGGACTGCTGTGCCTTGGCTAGGGACTATCACAGAAGGAGCAAGTGAGAAAGAGAGGGCAGAGGCCAAGGTCCCCCTTACATGTGCCATTGACTCCTTCCCTAAGCTGGCTGCTGCCTGTCAAACTACATCACTTGTCATATGGGCACCTTCCCTGAGCTGCAGGTCAGGGGTCACCCTGAAGTGCAGCGCTCACCTCATTGCTACCTATTTAAAACCCTGAAAAGGCTCCGCACTCTCCTAGGGATAGACCTGAATGTCTTAGAGCCCTGTTCCCAAAACCTCCCCACTCCCTGCAATCAGTCCCGCTGAACCAGCATTTCTCAGAAACTCATTCTTGTGCCCAGGGTAAAGGGTATATTTTGCAGGAGCCCTAGTGCATGCACTCGCATCTGTTTCCAGAAACAGTGATGCTGACTATAAACCACCAAGTGCCCTGATGTTTTCAATTTCATCTTCTTCTATTAGTTTCTTAAAGCTACTCATGGCATCCTAAATTGGTTTCATGACTCACTAACAAATCATGACCTGAAGTTTGTAAAACAATATACTAAACTGACTTCTGTAGTCCATCCACATCCTCTTTCCCTCTCACCCTTCTGGAATTGACATATGCCATTCTTTCTAGTGGAATTCACTTTCTCTTCCCCATTCCCTTCTTGGCTAATTCAGTTGTCTTCCATGTTGGCTACACATTAGAATCATATGAATGCCTTAAAAGTATACTTATGCCTAGGCTCATTCTTTCTACCCTACCCCCACTCTGAAAGTCTGATTTAACTGGTCAAGGTGAAGGCCTGACCTCCAGGTAGGTTCTCCTATGCAGACAGGATTAAAAGACACCAAACTCACTCTACTCAATCTTCAAAATTCATCTGCAACATCCTCTCTAGGAAACAGGAGTCTTCCTTCCCAGCCCTCAACACACACATAGAGGCTAGGTTTAACGACCCTCTCATCAGCTCCCAGCCCTCCCTGGTTCAGTCTCACTCATACCCACCACATTTTGTTGCATTTGCATCTTTCCTGTCTGTCATCTAGAGGGTGAGTGGCTTGAAGGCAGGGATGTGTTACATCTTAGCTCTGTAAATCTGTTGTGCTTAGCACAAAAGGCAATCAATAAATATTTGCTTCATGTACCTATGAGGCAGGTCCTGTTATTATCCCATTTTACTGATAAGGAAACTGACATCCAAATAGTTACATAAATTACCCAATGCTGTACAGTTATCAGTGACAGATGTAGAATCAGACCTGCCCAGTTCCAGGAACTGGAACTCAGCAGCACAGTAGAAGTTTCCACTCACAGCCTCAAGTAACAAGAGTGAGGTTGAGTCTACAGACCCAACCCCAAGCTCTTCCTAGCTCCTTACAGGTAAAGATCCAAAGAAAGCCATGAGGTCTGACAGCAGAACTATTTTCTCAGGGTTCTTTCCTGGCCCTGGGCTCACATATGCAACTCCAAGGGGCTTGGTCCCTGCTGCTCTTGTATTTTTATTCTGCTCTGTCACCAAGGATGCACCAATCCAGATCTCATAGCCTAATTCTGGACAGTCACTTCCAGGTGGACATTCTTTCAGAGAATTTGACCGATTGCAAACTATACTGTCCCCCCCTACACACACACACACACACACACACACACACACACACACACACACAC